>NDGM010954176.1:0-11426 GCA_002564305.1 Octomys mimax | reverse complement strand
GTCTTTGTATGCCACCTTTCAAAACAAATGGTAAAGTAATGTGAAACTGTAGTGCTGTTAAAGTGTAAAATACATTAATGTGATTAGTTCAAGCAGAGTAATGCTAAATGAACTCTAGACCATCATATGTATTAGCATGACTGCAAAAGGATCTTGTCATGGAGGAAAGAAATGGGGCTCAATTCTTAATACTGCAGGGGCAAGTGGGAATTTGTAACCAAGGAGCAGTGTGGAGACCATTGGATGGAAGGTAACCAACAAGAAATATCAAGGTAAAGAGGATTCTAACCTGACCTAATAAAGTTCTTGGTAAAGACAGGACAGGTTGACCAGATATCACTTAGAGGATGATGAAAGTTATGGAACTTTATTAGATATCAAATGTAATCATTTATTAAGCATAGGGATTACAGAATAAAATGACATAGTTATTTACTAAACCAGGACTTCACTAGGCAATATACCAAAGGCCTAGAAGAAGTTTTAGAAGATTTACTAACCAATATATCTTAGCACTAGTACAGTTAATAAAGGATACTGTGTATTCTAGTCATGTATTGATAGAAAATCATTGTGTAAAATTTCAGTCTCTTAGAAAATTATGCATTACTTAACAAAACCAGTTACTTGGTGACATACGTTTAGGAAATGCTGAATTTAAACTAAGTTAAACTAGATTTTTTTTAACTGTAGAAAATTTCAAGGATTGAGTTATAATTCTCCAAACAAGAAAATAAAATCGTCACATTCTAACAGTTTGTTTTTCATTCAATATCTTATGGGATCTATGTTCTTTAAAACTTAACTTTTGAAAATGCTAACCTACCCTCATCCTTTATATAAATTACACATTTAAAAGGACATTGGTTCTAAATACTTTAACTTGCTATCAAGGCAGAAATTTAAAAACAAATTTGCACTTGTTATGTTATTCTCTTTAAATCCAAGGAACAAACTGTTAAATTTGAAGTTATTTTGCTTGGGGACACTTACAAAGATATGCACACGCTCCATAGAAACTTGCATGGAATTACATTTGAAAATAGATACATCTTTTAGGTTATTTATGAGCAGATCTTACAATTCAGATTTCAAGTGGCAGAAAAGGATTTTTTAACATTGAAAGTCATACACTTTAAAGAAGGCTACCTCAATCTGTCATATTATATGATAAATGTTTGTATACTTCTAGGTTAATACAGGATATATTGTAGGCATATTTGTTTCATCACCATATGTGGAGTAATTGTTATTTTAGTAGTGTTCCAGATGTCTTCCTCAGGATTTTTTTTACAGTGGTTTAAAGGAGAAAAGGTACCAAGACTGACACTGCAAAAGACAGTAAGTTAGTAGAAAGTTACACCATGATGCATTTTTGTAGGTGTTTACTACAAAAATACAGGTAAGAGCTGGCCAAATAGCTCAGTGATTTAAAGTGCCTGCAGGCAGGTGAAGGGGCCAGGGGTTCGATCCCTGGGCCTGTTGTTGTGGTCCAGTCCCCGGAACACTCAGAGACAGTTATTGAGACTGGGAATGGTGGCACATGCCTATAATCTCAGCTCTCGGGAGGCTGTAAACAGGCAGATTACTAGGAGTTTGATCTAATAGTGAGACAATAAATACCCTGTAGACCCTTCTCTAAAATACAAAAAAAACCAAAAAAAAAAAACCCACAGGTGAAGGACACCTGTATGCACGCAAGAATTCTTCAATGAGTAAATGACTGTAAACTTACTCCTATGTTCCTTTCAGAGGATTTTTGGGAACCTATTAAAGTAAGGTGCACATTTTCCTATAGCTAAGGGTCAACCAGGAATAGTGCACTACCCACAGTTTCAGATCTGCTTTTTTTTTTTTTTTTTTGAGAGTTCCAAGTGTCTTTATATTTAAGTACCTCCTCATTACCACTAACATGAAGTTTCCTATTTACTTAGCAAAGTTTGGTGAATATTGATTCAGAAAAAAAATTGTTCATTGAGTTTAAGCATGTCTTTTCTTCCTAGAAAGATACAACTTTGGATAGCAACTATGGATATCTTGACACTGTAAGACGATAATATACATTATTAACATTTTAATAATTGACTGTATAAATTATGGTAACATAATCATTTTCAGTATAAACTAAAGACTTTCGACTCAGTGAAAGTTGGTCTTATTCCAGATATGAAAGAATCAGTTCTTTAAAATGTAACAACTCTGAGTTTAGGAGTCTGTTTTGCATGATTAATAATTGCTAGCTACTGGATTCAAATGGCACAACAGAAGGAATTAAATTAATATTGAATAAGTGCTCAGTCCTCAATCCAGCTTGTATTCTTGAATATGTATATTTATTTCAGATCATTTTATTCATTGAACACTCATCTATGCATATGTCTACAGTAATTGCATAAATGGACAACAATTTTTGTTTCTTTAAGACTCATTGAAATTTTCATAAAAGTAGCAACTTCTTTTCTGAGTGTACATTAAGCTTTTTAATAATAAATGTGAAAGTTTAATGTGCCAGTGTACTTGTAATTGTCAATAAACATATGACATAACTCTGCTAACAGGCAGATTGGCAGTTATGGAATCATTCCACCATCTGTGCCATGCAGACTCTAGCTTTGGAACTCTTACTTGAAACAGAAAGTTTATATATGAGCACAAGAGGACCTGGCACATGAAGTTCTTTTGATTTTGTGTCCAGATTTTATATCTTAGTAATATAACTATATTCAGGGTGTTTCCATTATTGTTAAATATTTGTTCATATATTTTAGTGTAAAATATTAGCACTTAATTTGTAGCAGTAAAAAATATTAGTACTTAATTTGGAATGGTAAAATATTTGCATATACCATTAATAGAGAAATAAACTGCACCACTCTCATTACCAGAGAATCTGCCAAAACCATATTAATTGACATTTTAAAAAGAAAAACATAAAATATGAAAAATGTGTCATCAGGGAAGTAAACTATATACATTTGAGGATGAACTCTTTTAATTGACCCAGGGTCTTGCTATATAGCGCAGCCAGCCCTTGAGCTCAATATGGTACCCAGGCTGACCTGGCCCACAGGCTGATCCTCCTACCTTAGCCTCCTGAGTGTTGGGATTACAGATGTGTCCCAACTCGTCCAGCTGAGGATGATTTTAATAGGACTTGAAACAAGTCTAAACGTGTAATCCAAAAAAAATTACTAAATGTCTAGCTACTGGGGGCAGAATGTAAGAGAACTGATACGTTTAGCTCTTCCTGAAGAAGGAAAGGATAAACATCTTAACATGGGCCCAGTGAGTCTTAGGGGATGACCAATTATCTAATTTTTCAGTGTTATTCCTGAATAATGTAAGAACTTAATATCAAAGGTAATACTAATATCCCTGTGACAAATACAAAGATACACAGTAGAACCATAGCCCTCTCAGTCAAAACTCTTTGCCAGCCTATATCTTATAATCATATGCAGAACATTGTAATAAAAATCATACCCACCTTCTACTCCAGAGTAATTTATTCTCCATCTCTATTCTGGGATTTGTGCATATGCTTCAAAATTACAGTCCTACATGACCCACTACCACATATACACAAACACATTTTCACATACAAGTTTAGCATGAAGCTTCTCACTCATATAGTAGCTCTTGTCACATATATATTTCTCAATACATAAGGAAAATCAGACCCTATGTATTCTATTTTTCCTGTATAAAGAGCATCACCAATATTAAAAAAAGCATGAGAATAGATAACCACTGTTTTCTTTACAGACTATTCAAATTATCAAATGTAATCCTAACTCAAACCTGTCTTAATGGGACATGCTTAATGAATTAATGTTTACTGGAGGACAACCTGATAATTGTGTAAAAACACATTGGAGATTTCCTGAGAAATCAATCCACTCATTATTCATATAATATTATCTGTATAATTGTTTTATCATGTCTTTTACACACATAATATACTATTTGTCAATAAACTATGAAATAAGGGCAGTGAATCTTCAGGAAAAATGCTACTCTCTTAAGTGATAAAAAGAAACATTTTCTTCTATCAGTGCACTTTTCTAAAAGAAAAATATATGCAAGGACTGTTACACAGGAAATCCTTTCTTTTTCACCTTCTTCCCTTTCTGCGTTTGTTTGTTTGTTTGTTTGTTTGTTTGTTTTAGCCCACTCAGCCCATCCTAAGGGCAGGGCAGGCACGGCATGTGGTGCCCAGGACTGCACCAGGGTCCCCTGCACCTGCCTAAGCTTGCCTAAGTAGGCGCTTTATACAACAGAGCTATCTCACCAGCCCTCTGATTTTTATTTTTTAACCTATGAAAACTCTCTAAACATACATAGCAATATATAATTAGGTTATTTCATCTGAAACCGTTACAACTATAGTTGTTAGCAATTCAGTCACCACTCAAAACATAGTATTGAAACATAAAAATGGAAACAGAAGTATACCAATTGATTCTCATAACATAGTTTACTTATTTAACATTTATGGAATGGTCTATTAGTGCTCTGTGGATTAGCAATTGAAAATCTAAGAAGCAAAGGTTTCTCCTCTTGAAGAGCTCACAGGGTGTTGGGCATCCTAGGCTTTGTATAAATAATACTATAAGATAAAAAAATGTTAACATGCAGCAGAGGAGCCAACAGATGTTTGTCTTACATTGGGTGGCCAGAGAGTGCTTACAAAAGAGGTAGCAAATTAAGTTGGAGCTTCCCTATACTCAACAGTCTCCATTTATAATTTCTATAAAATGTAACATTCTGTGTACTAAGACTTAAAATTTTACAATCAAAAACAATAACATGTAATTGTATACAGATTAAAATTGTTAAAATACCATCATTACTATCTGATCCTACATTACTGTACTCAGCCCTTTGAAATGTTTGATATGTCATGAACACAGCTTATTTATCTAAAAATAAGAATTAATTTATAAGGGGGTATAGTTTCACTTTAAAATATACATTTATTTTAAGGAGATAAGACTTTATTTAAATTGAGTGCAACTTACAACAATCTATATTTATTAATACATGAAGTGCTTTATCAACAGAAAGTATGTTTTGCTTCATTTAGGACATTAGGATGAAAACATGAATTGTATGTGCTGCCCACTGGCACCAGTGATTATGAGCTGCCTTGACAATTGGCTTTTCATTGCATAAAGAAAACCTTTTATTTGCTTGAGATTCCTATGCCAGCAGGCCTACAATCAATGCTAGAAGGCCATTGTTTATAACTTTACTTCTTGCCAAGCATTTCACTTATGTTTTCTTTGATTATATAAAGGGCCAAGGCTGTTTTAAGTGGAAAAGGCAGCCATCCTCACCCAGCATTCTGATGAATATTATGTCGGCACACTAGTCTACAATGAGACTGCAATGCCCTTTGACCTGGCCTGAAATTCTTCAGAGTTACAAATCTGTGTTAGATAAAATTGCCTTAACAAGATGTTCCCTCTGATATAGTAAGTGCAAAGAAGCAGTGCTATATGGATGAGAAAGAAGTACAGTATGTTTTATTCTCCTTGAAGAGAAGCTTACCATGATTTCATAAAGTGAAGCAAGTAAATTTTGTACTATAAGGTCTTACTGGGCCAAGGAAATTTAAGAAAAATTAACCATAAATCAAATTTTACAGGGTTGGATGCCAGTAAGGGTGGGTACCTAAGTACAAAATAAAGGTAGAATAAGTTCCTAGAACAGAAAGTAATTGACTAATGTTGGGAAACTTAAATAAAATGGAGTACAGTTACAAAGATACCAACAATATAAGCCTCAGTCCATGAATTTTATATTTTATTCTATTTTTTAATTTTCTGTTTTAGTGTGGCATTTGGGAAGGACTGCTTAGTAGATGGCAAAACAAATGTAGTGAATAATTGATGCATGATAAATTCACGGTTGAAGTATTATAAGTTTTCAGGGGATTTTAATGAACATTTAGAAATAAGAATACTGTAACTGCAATTGGCAGTGCAAGTGGAGCAGATATTGCACCTTGCCATACAAGTTTGCCCAGAGGCACTTTGATAGAATAAGAACTAGGTATCTAACAACATCCTATTTCATTTCACTCATAAATTCAGGGAAAGAACCACAGTGTTATTCAAAATGAACTTCACGCAGGATCCTTCACCAAAACCACAGCCTGTGGATATGTGCTTGATTTTCATGCTCTTTCTATAAACCTCAGATGCCAGTTCATGATATTCCAACCCTGTTGATAGCACTTCAAATTTTGAGGGTATAAATCATAGTGTGAGGCAAGATAGAAAGGGTATACGGAGGCACGGAGTAAATAAATCAAATGTCGTACACTTATCCACAGGAAGTTAAAGCTTTTCTAAACAAATGGAAAGGTTGTGATAAGTATCTTCTTCCGAAACATTTTCCCTTTGTGAGTTGATTACAAGCCATTCCCTTTTAATTAGTATGTAACTGTGCCCGATGAACACAAAGTTATATGCCTTTAACTTTCAACCCAGTAAAATTTCATTTTACTTAATAATAGTCTTCTCAGAGTTTAGGCTATCTGAGTTATCTGTTGGTTGTTGTTTAGAAAGTAAGATTATTTTATGCAAACTAATGATAATTTCACTGCTAATTGCTTTATACATTTCTTGGCAAAACAATGCATACTCAGTACTACTAGCTAATATATTGCTATAGCTTTAATTTTCTTATCTCTTTCACGGTGATCATCTGCCTACATATATGAGGAACGTTGTTCCTCATAACGTTTCAGTCCACTAAAAACCATAAAAGCAAATGGATATTTTGCAGGTTAGGTCTTGAGAAAAGTATGGTTTTCCAAGGAAATACATATTGATTTTAATGCCTTTTAAATATATTGATAGCTCAATAAAATAAAAAACTGCTAATTTACATATCACCCCATGTCATGCTTTTGATTTTTCAACAGAATCAATGTACACAACTAAAATATGTTTTTCTAGTTTTCCGAATTCCTTCAAGCAAAACATACTTCTATAATGACCAATTATAATCTAACACCTGCTGCTACGAAGAGGCCCCTGTCAGCATCAATCTAAATGGAAGAAAAACAGCTTTCTTCAATTTTAGGAAAATAACCAGTAGAAGAGCTCTGTTTTTTAACATGAACACTAACGCATTTATTGCAAGGTAGTATACAAAATAATGAGGATTTAATAGAATTAGACATTTTACCATCACTTGGAAAAAAAAAGTCTTGCTTTGGGCTAAGCATTACAGTTAAAGATTCCAAGAAAAACATGAAAATTCCTAGATGCCTTGCAGGCAATATTTCATTAAAATAAATTCATCCAGAAAGGTCCTTCTCTACTATAATATTATCTCTTTCTATTTTCCTTATGACACACAAACTCTGCTCAAGCTGGAAGGTAAACAAATTGAATAGAAGTATCATTTGAGCTCAAGCCATATTGCCAATTTTGTGGATCTACATTGCCAGGAAATCTTGCTCAAAATTATGCAAGAATAATTACATCCACAGAATAGAGAAAAAAATGTTGGTGAAGTATCAAAAAAGGGGAGAAGAAATGACTTTCTGGAAAAGCACTGCTAGCAGGTTGGCTAAAAAGGATAATGAAGCCATTTAATCATGTTAAAATCTCATCTAAATGTTGAAATAAATGATAATTTACAGCCAGAGTAAACATATACATTTAAGGATATTTTAATATGTCATCACATATACCTTTGGATACTCTATGTCTATGTATACATGAAAACATACATACAAACAGCTAAACATTAATTTGTACTTCTTGGGAGTGCCATAAATGGCATGCTATCACGGAAGGGTTCCCTCACCTTAACAGCAGCTCTTGTACCAATTGCTACAGCAACAAAAAGATTTATCTACACAGAAGCTATCATTGCAATTCCTAGGTCAAGGCTTAATTTAGAGAAAGTACTAAAAATGCTGAAAGAATTACTAAGCTGGGTATGGGGACACATGACTAGAATCTAGCACTATGGCATGCTGAGGCATGAGGATTGTAAATGCAAACCCAGTCTGAGCACATTAAGAACCTACAGGGCTTCTGTCTCAAAAGAAAACATAAAAAGTACCAGGAATGTAGCTCAGCATGAAGGCCATTCAATCCCCAGAACTATAAAACATTAACAAATAATTACTAGATTACTGTACAATTTTCTTGTTAAATAAATACATTTGTTCATTTCCAACTAGGTAAAGAACACAAAAGGCAAAAGAGAATAAAAAGGAATAGTGCCAGCCAAATAGTTCAGTGGATTGAAGTGCCTGCTTAGCGGCTGCCGGGGTTGGATCCCAGAGTGCCCTGCCAGCCCTGCTCCCTGGGCAGGCTGAGATGGCCATTGAGACTGGGCATGGTGGCGTGCGCCTGTAATCCCAGCTCTTGGGATGCTGAACACAGGTGGATCCCTACGAGTCCGATCTACGTAGTGAGACCCTGGAGACCCATAAAACACACACACACACACACACACACACACGTAAAAGGAATGTATTTTATTTAGAAATGGTAGGCATTGTATCTTAACTTTTATGTCTACCTGTATCTACATCTAAATCTATAATTCTTCATTTTTGTAATGAAGAACTATATAAGCAGTCATTTTCAGGATTATAGGTAAAAATCATAATTATTTTTAAGAGCATAAACATAGACCTAGTAATGAAATCGTGAAAGCAAAAGCCAAATAAAAAGGACCCTCACTTTGGAGGAACAGGCCAATGAATTAGAAAAAAATAACCAAACTGAGCCCTAGAAGCAGACCATTTTTCTGCGAGATATTACAAATATCTGTGTTGTTATTCTGCCCCTTCCCACAAGCTCAATGATCTCTACCAAACATAGAACACATGGAAAAAAACTATAACTGAACATGGAATACTTGAGTCTCCGTATGACTTTATCACTTAAAAATTATGTGCACTTGAAGAGCCTAATTAGACATTTTTGGGGCAGTATTCTTTTCAAGAAAATGAACATACAAATATATTTTAAATAGGGATTCAAATGTGTTAATGTACACAGGAAAGAGTTTGGGATACTTTATGGTACTTTATTAATACAAAGTACTATACATGTCCCCCCTACAGTTATTATTACTTCACAGAATATAAATTCAAGATTCATACTTTAGCTGAGTTCAAGGGAGAATATATTCACTTGGAGCTCAATCACTATTTTGTGAGACTCTTCATATTATCTTACTTCAATTGTTATGCTTTAATCATAGACTGTAATTATATATCCAGTTATACTTACTCCATTAAGTGAATTTAAAAAGAAGTCTCACTAAATAAAGGCCCTTTAAATTTTTTATGACACAAAGAGCTACCATAGACACACTCTTTTGGCAAACTTACCCCAGCACAGTCAAATTCTACTAGCTATTCAGCTGGCAAATCATCTTTTACACTTTTCACAAAGATCCTAAGTGAAAAGGTTGTACTTATCTTTCAATTAAGTTATACATCTTTCAAAAATAGCTAATAGAGTCAAGCAAAGGCAGTGTCACAATCACAGATTGTATTCAGTGAAATTTAGCAGACAAAATTGGAGCCAGCTAGATTATTTTTAAATGTGTTCACAGTGATTTTTCAATGCTGCAAAATCAACTGTGTGGAACATTGAACAGAAAGTCCAAAAGGATGTGTTGGTTAAAAAATCTGGGCATAGAAAATTACATCTCATCTAACCTCTCTGTTATCCATTTAGAGATATCCAAAAGTAATTCGTGGGAGACTCGGAATGTTTGTCAGTTCTTTCATAATGTTAGAATCTCTTCCAGAAACCTTCTGAACCAACTGGAAAGGCACCATTGAGTTAGACAATATAGCTA
Source organism: Octomys mimax (assembly GCA_002564305.1). NCBI lineage: Eukaryota > Metazoa > Chordata > Mammalia > Rodentia > Octodontidae > Octomys > Octomys mimax. Next base: position 1,577 of record NDGM010954176.1, on the reverse strand, counting down.
TTTGGTAAGTTAAAAGGTGATACTGTTTCAAAGGGCAGAGTTTCAGAGAAAGCCAGCCAGCCAGGTTAAGAAGCAGCTCTGGGAATGATTTTTCAGTGTGAAACCTAATGTGGGGAGACAATACTTTCTTTCAACCAAGTTCACTTGCCATCTTCCAAATTACCTGAATATTTGCTACTATAGTTATTTTTAATTGATGTATGATCTATATATGTTTACTCTCAGGTTTACTTATTATTTGAACTTTAGTATTTATTGACTTAAACTACCTTGCACTTATGTAGATACTAATTTGTACTGTATGCCAATTATATTCAAGAATACTGGGGCCGGGCAGATGGCTCGGTGGAATAAGCGCTTCCTTGGCAAGCGCAAGGGCCTAAGTTCAATCCCCGGTTCTGCCAAAAAAAAAAAAAATATACTGATTTGGTCAAAAAAATATTACAAGACAAGGTTTTGGACTCAATGCTGCTTTTCTCAGTTTTAAATGGTATGTGAGATAGACATAGATATAGATAGAAATAGATATCCATGGACATATAGATACAGATACACACACACAAACACATACACGCCGGCCCCACCCCTAGGGCACACTGAACTGGCAACTGAGTCCTGGCATAGTAGTGCATGCCTGTAATACCAGTGCTGGTGAGATTGAAACAGGAGGATTACTACAAGTCTGATCTGCATAGCGAGACCCTATACCAAACAGAACAATGAAAAAATAAATAAAAATAAACACACATATATCATTTATATTCACCATCAGAGTTTTATACCACAATAGTCTGACCACCTTATTTCCTGAACAAAAAATATCTTTATCTTCAAGACATCAGTGGTTTATTTCTGATGGTAGAAATTTTTATGCTTAATCTCTGGTAAAAATATTGTAAGAACTCTAGAAAGTAATGTCTTTAAGGGCTGGAGGATAGCTCAGTGGCATAAGCGCCTGCCCGACAAGTGCAAGATCATGAGTTTTATCCCCAGTACTGCAAAAAAATTTTTAAAAAGTAAAATAAAAAGTAATATCTTTAAGGGTACATCAGAGAAGTATATGATGACAAATACATACTTCTTAATTATTATTTAAATGGAATCTATTATATATCACACAACAGTAAGTTAGACATATAATCCACATTATGGGGGTCTTCCTATAGAGTTCAGCCTGGCCTTGAACTCACTTGGCCTTGAACTCACTTTGTAGCTAAGGCTGGCGTTGAACTCACAGCAATCCTATTGCTTCAGCCTGCCAAGCGTTGGGATCACAAGCATGTACCACTTCCAATTATATCTAAAACTAGGCATTGGCTTTCTCACTTTATACAACTGCTAGTAAGCTTGTACATAGGATTAAAGCCTTTCTTTGCTTTACCAAACCTCAGACACTATGTCAAGCGATGCTTACATATTGTATAACTCTGAAGGATAACAATCAATATTAGAATTATAAAAAAATGAAGCTACTTCTCTAATATGATTATTTAAACATATTTTTCAATGAGTTAATTTTTTTAAACATTTATTTATTTATTTTAGACAGAGAGAGAGAGAGAGAGAGAGAGAGAGAG
>NDGM010954163.1:0-13156 GCA_002564305.1 Octomys mimax | reverse complement strand
GGACTAGGACTGGATCTGGGGGTTCCCAGAACGCGACAGAAATTCCTACTCTGTGGGTGGGGTATGGGGGGTACTATGTAGTGATGGGGGGCATCTCAAGAGCGTGAAAAAGGGTGTCACCCATGCTGTGCATGGGCTGGGACAAATAGGTCCCGCTGGCGCAGGGTAGCCTGAAGCTCTCCCACACACTCACTGGGCCTGGACTAGGACTGGGACTGGGGGTTCCTGGAATGCAGCAGTAATTCCTCCTCGGCGGGTGGGGTAGGGGAGGTGCTGAGGAGTGGTGGGAGGCGTCCCAAGGGGGTGGAAGAGGGTCTCACCCACGTTGTGCGTGGGCTGGAAGAAGTAGGTCCCGCCGGTGCAGGGTAGCCAGAGGCTCTCCCCCACACTCACTGGGCCTGGGCTAGGACTGGGTCTCCCTGAGTTACTTTAGTCTGAGACTGATGACATAAGTGAAAGAGGGCCAGCAGGACTGTAAGGAGTTTTGCACAGATTATACAGGTTGCCAGAGGTGCAGCTGTGTTAAGCTGTTTTCAAAGCCGGCATCTGAGGGTCAGACGAGAGAGAGCTCAGTAGAACAAGCGCAAAGTCCTGAGTTCAATCCCTGGTAGTGAAAAAAAAAAGAATAGAAGGACAGAAAGAAGGTTCCCATCATACATCTCAGTAATTACTAGGTAGCCATGTTTACTGAAGATCATACTGATATAGGCAGCTAAACTAGGCTGTCAGATGGGACTAGCCCCTCAAGAGAGCTGGGACAAACTAAAACATCTCAACATGACCAGAGGCATGTCTTTGGGAAACCAAACCTCAAGAGAAAGATGAAATGATTGGGCTTGGGCTGGAGAGATAGCTCTGCGATCTAAGTGCCTCTATGGGAAGTGCAAGGACACAGGTTCGACCCCCAGTACTGGCCCCAGAACTCCAGGTACATTGTGCCGGCCTCCAAACAGGGCTTGGTGGTGCACATCTGTAATCAGCACTGGGGAGGCTGAGATAGGAGGATCACTACGAGTCTGTGCTTGTAGCAAGACCCTGTACCAAATAAATAAATAAATAAATAAATTTTACAACAAGAAATGATCAGGCTTGCATATTTGTGCAAAGGACAAACACTAGGCCTAATGAAGCCTAGATAGACATCGGTCACCCTGGTGGGGACCAAGACTTCAAATCCTGTCACTTACTAGCGCGTGTTCTTTCCATGCACTCTTGTTATGTGGCTTGTCTCGGCAGTGGCCCACTGCTACCTGAGGGACTATGTGTGTACCCTTACTGGTTAATCACAGCTCTAATACATGTCTTTCCCACGTGGGTATTGCTCTATGAGGTTTCCCTGTGAAATGAGGTTTTCATGCTAACCGTTCTGGATGTCTCCTGGCTCTCAGGATTTCCCTCTCTTTCTCTCTGTCTCTGTCTGTCTCTGTCTCTGTCTGTCTCTGTCTCTCTCTGTCTCTCTCTCTCTCTCTCTGTCTCTCTCTCTCTCTGTCTCTCTTTCTCTGTATCTCACTCACTCTCTTTAAATATCTTCCTACTTTGAACCTCCATTGTTCCTAGAATTTGTTCTTCAATTTTTAGAGAACTAATCTAGGCCTGTCTGACAGTTTGGGAATTATGATACTTCCCTTATATCATACTTGGAGGTTCTGCTATCACCCCTGTAATGACAGGTTGGCAGCAACTTGAACTGGCAGAAAAGCAAAGGGAAAAAGAGAAGGGAGAGGAGCCCATGGTGGTGCAGGAATGGTGGAGGCAGAGCGGTTCTTCACGAAGAAGCAGGTGTGGTGCTGACTGTGTGAGCAGGTGTGCTTGGTGCTTGTGTGCTGCTGCACACGGGCTCCAGGCTGCACTGGACACGGGCTTCTGAGAGGAGGGGGACGTGGCGTGGAAGTCTCAGTTGTTAGGTGGAACCCACACAATCAATGACCAGGCATTCTGATGTGAGAAGATTTATGGGGGACAGCAAGCAGGGGACTTCATTTTTCTTCCTTGCAGTTTAATTCTGCTTAGGCTATAGGGAAGTGAGCCGAGACCAGAGTACAATACAGGGCATGGTTGGGGTTGGGCAGGGTGCCTAGGAAGCCAAGATGGGGAGTGCCTGGGGCAGGGTGCCCGGGAAACTTTGAGTCCTGACCCATCAGCCATATCTCGGGCCTCTTGTATTTAAAGGATCAGACACCTCAGATGCCAGGCGCCTCGCACTCTGCGTCTCGCTGGTGCTGAGAACCCGCCACCATAGGCATCAGGAACTCTGAACCTTAAACGTGGACAGCCATTAGGGTGGTGCTGTTTGTACTTAGGGAGTGGCTCCCAGTGGCTTCCCTGGGAAGGCTTCCTAACTGAACTTCTCCCACCCAGTCTGGGTTTTTACTATTCGTTCTGAGCTAAATAATATGACTAGGCCAGACTGCGCCCCTTCTACCACTGCAAACTGGCCTTCGAGAACGGGGGAGTGAAAGTTAGACTGAGAGATAAGCAGCCTCTCTGAGCATACTCTTGCTGAGCACAGGAAAACAGCCTCCCACTCTCAGCCCTGAAGTGGCAGGTACGCAGGTGCTGGCCCCAAGAGGCCAGAGAGCAGTTTCCTTCCACAGGAAAGGGAAGAGCGGGCTGGCGCTGGCTGGAAGGCTAAAGCCAGTAGGGAGACCCGCGTTACCTCTCTGCGCTCCTGCTTGCCTCTGTCCTTCCCCATAACCGGCCCTTACACATCTGATTGTGACTTAAGGCAAATGAGTCTATCTTTCTCCCTCTGGCTAAGTTTCGATAAATCCCGTGTTCATTTTCACAAAAGAATTGAGCTTCTTTGACTTGTGGAGCAGCGCGCAAAGGACTGTGAGCTTGTGAACCTGAGTGACTGAGAGAAAGGACAGTTTTTGAAGAATTTTCAGCTTCCAACTGTATTTTCTTGGAGCCTGGCTCAGCACGTCGGAAGCCTGAGCAGCCTCCTGGAGAGCAGGGCCTAAGCCGTGCTCAGCCCTTCTGGCCATCTCAGCACAACCCTGCTTTTACACAAGAACCTGTCTTGGATGCTTTCACTTGGACCAAGCCCCACTGCACTGCAGCTTTATGAATGATTCTGGCTATTATCATAATGAGCAGGAGGGGTGAGCCTGCAAACTCGCAGAGCCATGTGAACTCTTCCAAAGTCACAGGAAGCTTCTAAGTTATAACTCAGCTTGTGATGTGTCTTAGTTACTTTTCTCTCATTGCTGAGAGAAAATGGCCAACACCCAAGGGGAAAGGGGAAAGGTTCATTTAGCTCACAGTTGGTGCAGGCTTCAGTCCATAATCAGCTGGCTTAAAGGCAGAGGGGTGCATGGCAGAAGACAGCAAAGCCAACGAAGGAGAGGGCAAGTCTTGCTGCCCTCGGTCACGGTCTCCTCACTGGCTGCTGAACCTCCCTGCGCAGCAGGAGCAGCCAGTGGCCTGCAAGCCCCGTCTGTGCTCCGGCCACTCGGTCCCTCCCAGGGCTGCCTGAGCTCTGCCTCCTGTCCAACCAGCTTGTGGCCTTAGATTCCCACGGAGTGTGGCACCAACTGCACACTGCCCACACGCATGATCCACACTGCATGCTCATTTGGGTCCAAAAAGCACCCTCATGCCCACACTTCTGTGAGAAAACTGGTTTCTATGAAACTCGCTCCTGGAGTCCAAAAGATCAAGGACCAATGTGCTAGAGGATAATTTTCATATGTTTGTTGTACTTCTTCAAACACAGTAAGTCAAAGGAGCTCCAGGTTTTATTGACGCTAAAGTACTTAGCATTCAGTTTCTCTTCAAATCAGGAAAATAAGAATATTTAAGAAAATGTGTCAGAGATCAGCTCTTCTTAAAACATTTCTGGGCGCTTTCGCATTTTAGTGCTTCTTTAGCATTTCTCACTACACAGACTATTCCCAGCACGATGCTGTTTCTACGCATTGTCTCATGGTCTTCTGCACTTGTCCATGAAACGTGCAATTTTTATAATGATTATAATTTTTTATAAAAATCACCTTTTGTCTTCTAGCAACACCTACAATCAAAATCACTAGGATAAAATAAAAGAATAAAATTCTCTAGCAATTCAAGATCTAGGAAAATGTCTTAGCAATAAATATGGCTTGCAAATGAAATAAAAAGCGCAAATAACAGTGTAGAATGGAATTTCTTCTGAATATTCCCTAGAAATACATAACGCTAAAAGTCAGGTGGAATAGAGAATGAACTTAGATTTTAAAACAATAGCAAATATTATTTATTTCCTGTAGTTATAAACTTTAAAAAATCCCCTTTACATTTATTCCAAACACAATAATACCCACCATCAGATTTCCAATTGTTTGACTTTTGTTATTTATTTGTGGTAGAAAGTAACTGCTTTACATGCATTTTGTGTACTGTATTATATGAAGGGGTAAAAATATTTCTATCATATTATCAAGTTTTATTTGCTATGTTTACAAATAAAGTTGTAGTTAAGGCATTATTGCAGGGTGTAAATGTTTTTTAAAAAACAATGCTTGCACATTGTGTTCTCTTACACAAAGTGACTTTTTCTAGGTAATTAAATAACATATTAACAGTTTCCTTTTTTTCTTTTCTGGAACACAGTTAAACTACTAAGATTCAGGCCTCTATCCTATTCACACATTTATGGAATCACTTCAGTTTTAAAACTTAATTTTCTATTAAGGTTATGTGTTTGCAGTTCATGCAGTTTACAACCATGCTGGGGAGTAACGGCTACGTGCACACGCTACGGCTTGTTGATTCCAGTGCTTTTTCCCTTCCTTCCCCTCCATCCTTCTCTAGATCCCCCATTATATTTTTCATAATTGTTGATATTATTTGTCAATTTATGGCATATAATGTCCCCACTGATTGGAGTTACTAGGATCTTCTCTGTGGCACATTTTCATTATCATTTCCTCTCCTCCTCTCCTCCTCTTCTCCTCCTCCACTTCCTCCTCCTCCTCTTCCTCCTCTTCTTCCTCCTCCTTTCTCCTCCTCCTTCTTCTACTTTCCTCCTTCTTTCTCCTCTTCCTCCTTCTCCTCCTCCTCTTCTTCCTCCTCCTCTTCCTCCTCCTCCTTTCTCTTCCTCCTCCTCCTTTCTCCTCCTCCTCCTCCTTTCTCCTCCATCTCCTCCTCCTCCTCTTTTCTCCTCCTCCTTCTCTTCCTCCTCCTCCTCTTCCTTTTCCTCCTCCTCTTCCTCCTCCTTCTTTCTCGTCCTCCTCCTTCCTCTTCCTCCTCCTCCTCCTCACCCTTGTCCTTATTCCCTTGGACTTCTTCCCTATTAGGTAAGTTCTGTATCATGTCCTGTTCTATCCATCCTTTATCATTTTCTTTATATGCACTTTGCCTCACATAAGTGAGGGATACCATACAGTGTTTGAGTTTGAGTGTCTGATTTGCTTTACTCAATATTATATTTTAAAGTGCATTCATTTCCCTACAAATGCCTCAAATTTGTCATTTCTTAAAGCAGAGTAGAATTCCACTATATACACTACATACATTTTCTTCATCCGTTTGTCTGCTGAGGGACAGAGAAGTTGTTTCCAGGGTTTAGGTGTCATGAATTGTGGTGCTTTAAATATTGGTATGCAAGCATCACTGTAGTATGATGTCTCAAGCTCTTTGGGGAAGATCTCTTGCAGAGGAACACCTAGATCATAAGGAGGTGCTAATTTCAATTCTTTGAAATACTGCCATGGTGATTTCCATAATGGTACTAGTCTGCATTTCCACCAAGGAAGATAAGTTCCTTTTCACCACAGCCATAGAAGTGTTTCTTATTGTTTGATTTCCTAATTCTTTCCAAAGTAAAATGTTGAACATATTTTCATATATTTATTAACTACTTGAATGTCTTCCTCTGTGAAATGACTGTTCATTTCTCTAGCTCATTTCTTGACTGGGTATTTAATTTTAGGTGGTTTAATTTTTTTGTTTTTAGTTCTTTGTATATGCTAGATATTAGTCCTCTGAGGAGAAGCTGGCAATTTGGCCCCCATTTTGTAGGGTTTCTCTTCACTCTCCTGGTGGATGCTTGCTGGGCAGATTTTGTCTGATACAATCCCAGTTATCAAATCTTGCTGTTATTTCTTATGCAATTTGGGTTCTAGTTAGAGAATCTTTTAAATCTGTGTCTTCAAGTGTTTTACATATTTTATCTTTCAGAAGTCTTTTTTTTCTTACCAGGAATTCAACTCAGGACCTTGCACTTGCCAGGAAGGCCCTGTGCTGCTGAGCTACATCCTTGATCCTCAGAAGCTTTAATATTTGTTTTATTGCTTATTTTTGATTCACTTTGACTTCAGTTAATATATTGTGAGAGATAAGGGTCCACTCTCATTCTTCTGCAAATAGAAAATCAGTTTGCTGAGCACCACTTCTTGAATAAGCTATCATTCCTTCCACACATGCTTTGGACACTGTGTCGAAGATTAAACACTTGAGCATGTCTGGGATAGTGCCAATATCCTCTCTTCTGTTCTATTGATTCATATGTCTGTTTTGCTCCCATGCCATGCTGGTTTTATCATGATTGCTTTGCAGTATGATTTGAGGTCTGATCTTGCTATGCTGCCTAATGTGCTTTTATTGCCCAAAATTACTTTTGATATTTGGGGTCTCTTTTTGTTCTATATGAAGTTTAGGATTGTTTTCTCTAGATTTGTAAAGTATGTTTTTCATATTTTGATTGGGACTGCATTGAATCTGTATAGCAGTTTTGGAAGTATGGCCATTTTGACAATATTTTTGCCTATAGAAATATGGACATCTTTACAGAAACCTGACATCTTTCCATTTTCTGATGTCCTCTTAATCTCTCTCTTAGGAGTGCTGACATTCTCTTTCTGGAGTGCTTTTACTTCCTAGTTTAGATCAATTCTTAGATATTTCATTTTTTTCTTGAAATCATTGTAAATGGTATTTTTTTCAGAATTTCCTACTCATCATTTTCACTGTTAGTATGCACAAATGCTAATTTTTTAATGTAATAACTTTTTATCCTGCTACTTTGCTGAATTTTGTTCTTAGCCATACGAGCTTTGGAGTGGATGTCTTTTAGTCTCTATGTAGACTATCACGTCATCTTCAAATAATGATAATTTGAATTGTTCCTTTCCTGTATGTGTCCCACATGTTTATTTCTCTTGCTTTTTTGCTCTGGCTAGTATTTCAAGTACTGTGTTGAATGGCAGAGTTGATAGTGGACATCCTTGTCTTGTTCTTGATTTTAGGGGCCTTTTCCTTTTTTTAGTTTCTCAATTTAGTATAATGCTGAATATTGGTTTGTCATAAATAGCCTTGATCATATTCATATGTAGTTCTTCCATGCCTGTTTGTTTTAGAGTTTTTATCATGAAGGGGTATTGGATTTTGTCAAAAGCCTTTTCTATGTCTATTGAAAAGACCATATCACATTTGACTTTTCTCCTGTTTTGGTGATATATTGCATTTATAGAATTATGCATATTGAATCATCCTTACATCTCTGGGATAAAGCCTACTTGATCATGTGTGATCTTTTTGATAATACTTTATAGTCTGTTTACTAATATCTTGCTTACATCTATGTTCATAAAAGAAATTGGCCTATATTTCTCTTTTTTAGTTGGGTACTCATCTCCTTTTAGGATCAGGGTGATACTGGGTTCCATAAATGAATTTAGAAGCATTCTACCCCTTACAATTCCTCTGAAGAGCTTAGAGTATAAGTGATATAACTTCCCTAAAGGTTTTGGTAGAATTCAGCTATGAATGTATCAGGTCTTGAACTATTTTGAATTGTAGATGTAATGGTTTGTGCCCTGTTGTTTCCCTAAAGCCTCATGCAGTTATGGGGCAGTTTCTGGAGTTCATGTTTGATTCATGATCCAGTGCTGGGATTATGAGTATGAGTGCCCTGGGCAGATACTCTGAATTACAATGTGAAGAGGGGAGTGATGTTAGCTAGCTGCCTAAGCTGCTGCCACTCCTTTTGCTCTTTTCGTCACCACCATGAAAAGCTTCTCTGCACTACCATGTGCTACTCTGCCTTGGAGCCAGATTAATATGGACTGAAACCTCCACTAACTGTGAGCTAAATGAACCTTTCCTTCCTTCACTGTGTCAGGCATTTGTCCCAGCAATGAGAGAAGAGTAACTGAGACAAAATTTGGTACTGAGAGTGGGTTTGTTGCTGTGGCTAAACCTGACCATGTGGATTACAAGCTTTTGGGAATGGCTTACAGGAAGAGATAGGAAGGGCTTGGAGATGTTGCCTACTAGAGAAGCACTGGAATGCCTTTGGCTGTTCTGTATGTGAGATTCTGGTCAGAGCTAAGAACACCAGAAGGCTGATAGTAAGCTTGCCTATGAAGACCAGGCTGGGGAGGTTTCTTCTGGGAAGAAGGACAGTATTGGCTGTTGGACTCCCGATGATGCATATTATGGCTTGGCAGAAAGTTTGTCTGCATTTTGTTCATTTCCAGAGACTTTGCCCAAGACTGAAATTAGGTACTGTGAACTGATCAATCTTTCTTTTCTTTTTGAGAAAGTAGTAAATATTCTTAGTATCAAAACAAGAAAAAGAAGACACAAATGAATTAATTATGACAATTTTAGACTGCAGGGCTTCTCTATGGAAGGTCAGTTCTTATGCAAATAAAACGCTACCTAACACAAAAACTGCAAATATTTGACAGTGTTCAAGACAGTGAATGTGTACACACTGAGGGGATATCAGAAGGCAATTTCTCTTTCTTCAGTAAGATATGCATCACATAAAGGCATGATCCTCATTTTACTGGAAAATTCTTCCTCTTATAATTTTGAATTCTACTGCTCCATCCCATAGAATTTCAGGCCCTGATCTTGACAAAAATCAAAACAGGATGATACTAATTTTACATGAAACTGAAGTCTGTAACTACTAATAATCTTTATTCTGAAACAATTTCGTATCTGGGGTTTGGTAGTATAACTCAATGGTATAGTGCCTACCTAGCAGGTGCAAAGTCCCAGGTTCATTTCTAGTATTTCCCACAGGTGGGGAAGTTTTTGTGTTAGGTAGCGTTTTATATATATATATATATATATATGAAATAACTGAGTTATGGGCCTTAGTTTTCAGTCAGGTGGGCTTTAGACTAACTTCATTTTAACGTGCAAGCAAGGATATGAAACACTGTCTGTTATATGATAAGAGAAAGTGTCTCTCCTGTGGCAGTGGTCCAGGAGGTACCAGAAGCACAGAGTAATGGCTGCAGGACAGAATGTTGCCTTAGGACTAAAAAGTGAGGTGACTCCATGTGAGGTCCCTCCCTGGCCTGCCTGTGGACTGTACTCAGATCTCAGATGGATTTTGGGTCCTACATGCTAAGGCAAGAGTGCAGCTCCATCAGAAGGGCAGCCTCATCAGAAGGGCCTCCTGGCCCAACTGAGTTAAGGGAGCCTCTACACTATAATTTGTCGGTGCTTGTGGGTTCATCATGGTAAAACAATCAAGGAGTCTCAGCTTTGGAATAGTATGAACAAATTTGCCTAGTAAGCAATGATTGAAGTTCTTGTCTAGGATACATGATACAAAAACAGGTCATGAAGTCCTCCAAATCACTGCTCAGAGTTTTTTAGTCTAAAGCAGTATAAAATGGTTTCTTCCACACAAATAAAAACTTAGCACTAATGTTTCTCAAAAATTAACTGTGTCTCCAGCAGTAGCCTCTGTTTAAGAGATTTAAAAATATACCATTCCTGAAAAAAAAAATGCCATTCCTATAATCAGAGCCAAGGGGAGTGGGTCACAAGAAGCCCTCCACCCAGAGTCCCTGAGACAGAAAATACTCTAGAAGCCAGTGAGCGTGAGCACATTCCAGTCACATGGTTTGAGATTATGGGTCTAGAGTGGTGGATTCTTCGTTTCTGTCACAGGGATGTCCACCTTGGGCAACTTGAAGGCTGCTGGATCATAAGCCTTTCTGGTAGCCTGGGTCCAGATCAGCTCCCAGAGAGGGCTTCTGGGCTCCTGTGTAGGCCTGGACAGCAAAGCCTCCAGAATCAGACTTCTGGAGAGGTCTTGGTCCAAACACATTCCATGTATCTAATGAAGTTCTACCCTGGTCCTCACTTGCAGAATCTATGATGCTAGGATTTGGGCCAAGTAAGGCTGTGGAAGAACCAGAAGTGAAGGAGACTCTGGACTTCTATTTTGGGAAGAATGAGGGGTGCTGTTCAGGCTCAACTGGCCTGACAGAGGCTGCTTCTCTTCTTTTGTCATCTCGCTACTCTGGAGTTTTAGTTTGTGCAGTGCTTCTGCCACGCCAAGGCACTTGGTCTCCTAAGTGGTGAGACCTTTGTGCAATATGTGGCCAGCATCTCTCAGCCCTGCCTGCTGCTCAAAATGATGAATGCTTTCCAGGTCTGCTTTGTTATCAGAGAACTCACGATGATATGAGTAGCTTTGGCCTTCACCACTGGGACCTTGTCCATGCTGTCAGTGGCCATGGCCGGGGTCATGGCTATGGAGGGGTACACTGATCTTTTTTTTCCTCTGCCTTAGTGAGGTGCTGGTACTTACACTCTGGATCCACTGAGGATTCCAACGGATGCTGCCCATGTCTGAGGGAGGAGGAGTCATGGGCGCAGGGTCCTGTACCACATCATCATAGCTGAATGCTCAATGGCATATCACAATAGGCAGGGATATCTTGCCTAAAGACCCACTGGGCTCAAGAGCAGGCACTTCTGGTTGTCTTATAGCCACTGAAAAACTGGGATCCAAGATGCTCTGTCTATAAAGAATTTGGAGATGAGTTCCTGTCACTACAGTGAAATGGGGTCATAACTATGCTGACAGACACACATTAATGAAGAACATTTTCCAGCTGTTGCAAACAAGCAAAGCTTTCCAAGAATCCATCTAGAGGTTCTGTTGTCCCACAGTCAACAAGATGCCTGCAGCCCAGACTCCACCACTAAAGAGGTTTTGAAGACCCACAAGTCCTAAGAGGTTGGGGCGCAGTCCAGACCCAAGCCATTGTGACAGTGGTGGTAACCCTAGCACTTGACCCAGTGAGAACTAGCTGATTAATATTTCAAAAGAAATTTGAAAGCAGCAGAATGTTGAAGCAGTGGTATGGGTATTGTTGGGAGCTTTGAGCCAGATTTATGTTCAGAATAAACAACAAAGATCCCAGCAGGATGATTTAAAATGTTGTGAGTTTGACCAGAAAGGAAGCTACAATAAAGCTGTTGAATGCAGAGATACAATGGAGAGGATCTCTATTGCAGAGAAGGAACAAGAGAATTGAAAGGCCTGACAGCATCACAGGAGGTGTCAGGTCTCACCCTTTGCAGCCTCAGAACTACCAGAGTGAGGGACTTTGCTTTGAGAAAAAAACCAGAGAGTCCCATGTTCCAGAATGGCAGTGACATGGATAATGTGTTCTTCAGAATCAAGGTCAGAGTACAAAGTGGTCCAGGAACTTGACCCCTACAGCCAAGGGAGAAGAAAGCCTGGCTAGTGCTCCAGCTGACAGCCAAGCTTGGCATCCTGTATGTGGTACAGATTTTAGGCCCATTCTCAATGCAGGCATTCTGAGCTTAAGGCTTCCACCTAGACTTTTGAACAGGGCCTGGGAAGCCAGGCAGTTTGCCCCTGAGAGGGGGGCAGAGTGTAAAGTTGTGAGTGAGAACCTATTCAGTGGGAACTCCAGAAGTTTGGACAAGCCAGAAATGTGGATCATCTAAGGGAAAGTGCAAAGAGGTAGCAAAGCCACCCTAAGAGAGAAGCCACGGGAGCTACCACCAAGAGTGCCATAGAGGTGGAGCCACGTGGAGCTCATAATTTGCCACAGATTGCTTCGGATGTTCCACATGGAACTACAGGACTTAATGTTTGCCCTGCTGGATTTTGGACTTGAGTTGGTCCCAATGCTTTGTATTCCTCTGCTTTTTGTACCTTTTGAAATGGTAATGTTTATCTTGTGCACTGTATGTTGGAAGTTTTAAACTTTTAATTGTACAGGGGCTCATATAAAGAGCTTGCTTTAGATCCTGGAGGAGACTTGGGACTTGGGTTATTAAACAATGCAAAAACTGTGAGGACTTTGCCAACTCTTAGAAATGGACTAAAATGCCTTTTGCACAAAGGAATGTACCTGAGTCTTTGGGGGGTCTAGGGGTGGAATGTTATTGTTTGTGTCTAATTTTTACCCCTAAGCCTCATGCAGTCATGGGGTAGCTTCTGGAGTTTGAGGTTGACTCATGATCCAATGAGTCATAATCCCATTATTGGTATGAGTTCCCTGGGGCAGAACTCAGGGAACTCAGGAATTATGAGTTCCTCTGAATTACAATATGATTAGGGGAGTGAGGCTAGCTAGCTACCTGAGCTGCTGCCACTCCTTGTGCTCTTTTTGCTCTTTTCCACCACCATGAAAAATTGCTCTGTGCTGCCATCTGCCACTCTACCTTGGAGCCAGCTTAGTATGGACTAAAACCTCCACTAACTGCGAGCTAAATATACCTTTCCTTCCTTCATTTTGGTCATCAGGCATTTGTCCTTGTGATAAGAGTAACTGAGATGGTAGATTCTTTATTACTGAGTCAGTTTCATTGCTTGCTAATTGGGTTGTTAGTCATATTTATACCTTCTTGGGTTAGTTTTGGTAGTTTGCTTGTATTTAGAAATCTGGCAATTTCTTTAAAATTTGGTAATTTTTTGAAATATAGTTTTTCAAAGTAGTTATTATCTTGTGAATTTTAACAATATTGTGATTTCACCTTTGTAATTTTTAATTGCATCAATAGGAGTCTTTTTCATTTGGTGAGTCTTGCTAAGGGCTTCTCTATTTTATTTATCCTTTTGAAGAACCAAATCCTTGAGTCTTTTTTTTTTACAGTTTTTGGTCTCAATTTGATTGATTTGTACTTCCATCTTTACAATTTCCTTCCTTAATTTCTATTTCAATTTAGTTTGCTACTTATTGGTTATTCATGAGTAAGTTGTTATTTTTCCAGATTCTTCCTTTTGTAAAATTTCTTCTGGGCTGGGGAGATAGCTCAGTAGAATAAGTGCTTGCTGGCAAGCACAGGGTCCTGAGCTCAATCCCCAGTACTGCAATAAAATTATTTCTTCTTCTTCTTCTTCTTCTTCTTCTTCTTCTTCTTCTTCTTCTTCTTCTTC
>NDGM010954162.1:0-16730 GCA_002564305.1 Octomys mimax | reverse complement strand
AAAAAATAATTTTATTGAGAAACAAATAGCAGTGAGACAGTTTCAAAACCAATTAGTAGGACAATTTCAATAATTAATACATTTCATGTTGTTGTCTTCTTAGTGGTCATTCATAGTATAAGATGCACACATGATATCCTGTCCACAAACACTATTAGAACAACTCTTTCTATTCATTGAACTAAGAGAAAGTAGCTGTATATCTGTCTTAACTTTTGACTATATAGATACAAAATGGTCCTTCATTTGTATCCGCTTTTTTGTTTAGTTTTGTCAGGGAAATTTCATGTCCCTTCTAAAAGGAAAATATCACACTCCGATCAGAAATTCTCATAGCCTCCTAGCTCCCTCTCCATGAAAGTCAGCACCTCCCTCATAAAAGGTGGGGATATTGGGGTTATAGCTCAGTGGTCCAGTGCCTTCTTGGCAAATGCAAGTTCCTGAGTTCAATTCTCAGTGCCAAAAAAGAAAAAAAAGCTCAATACTTTGCTGTGATTGCAGTGCTCTCATGACCAGTCCCCATTGTACCCCACTTCTGACTCTGTCCCCCCCTGAATTTCCTTCTTGTACCTTTGATTTCTCTATGGTTCTGGACTATGCCAGGCATATTGTCCTTGGGATCTTTGCACTAGCTTGAAATTCTTTTCTTGAAGATATCTACAAGGCTTGATTTTTTTTCTTTCCTTTGGACTCTGCTCAAATGATACCTTATCAGAGAGCGTTTCTTTAACAATCTAATATAAAATCATGCATGCAAGGTGCGCAACAGAGAGAGAGACAGAGAGAGACAGAGAGAAAGAGAGAGAGATCCTGTCCTTGTTAAATTGAATCTGCCCGGTCCCCAGGACAGCACTGTTTAGTAGCTGACATTTCTATTTAATTATTTTGTTTGCTTTTCCATCACTAGGCTGTACACCCAGTAAGAACGGAGACTTTCTTCTATTCACTGGTGAATTCTCAGGATGGGAAGAGAGCCTAGCAAGTCACTCTGCAATTCATATTAAGCCCACATAAATTTTTGTGACATAAATGGATACATAAGGGAGCTACAACTAGATCTTCCACTATTCCTGCAGGCTTGTTGGATGTAGCCTGATTTTAATCAGAGATCTCCAGAGTCACCCAAGCTTTGCAGTGACCACAATAGGCAGGCAATTTGACCATGAACTTCTATGTGCTTAGGAAGTGTGTTTCTTCTGCTCATCTACCTTTTACTTAGCTTGGATGTCTACCACTGCGACCCTCTTAGGGGATACTTTATTATAGGAAAAATGCCAGAGTCTTTTCTCTGGTTGGTGATGGCCTACAAGCCTGGTGGCTGTGGGAGGATTTCTGAGAGTCTATTAGAATGTGCCTGGTAGAGGGACCCTCCTGGACATTGCGCAGTTTTTGCTATAAGCCATCAGCAGCAATTACAAGCCAGAGAACCTAAGTGTAAAAGAGTGGCTCTCAGCCAGCCTGGAACTATGGCAATCTCTAACCGTTAACGTTTTTCCAGGGCCTAAGGCTATGTTCTAACTCAGAACCCGTTTCTACCCATTGCAGATAGAAGTCACAGTGGGCCCCTCCTTGCAGCCTTTCAGATGAGAGTGACAGGCCTTGCCCTCTTCTCTGGCCATGCCTGGGTCTTAACACCACACATGCCCCCAGCTCAAGAGGCAGAGCTGCCGTGAGGTCTGAGCTATGTTTTACCTGAGGTGGGAATGAATTTGGGGTTTCAGTGTCTCCGCTTCCCACTTGGCTCATCATTCTTTGACTCTGTGACCCTGTGGTCATATCCCTAATCACTTACAGCCCTTTTATGTATGTATACTTCGTGGGCAGTGTTGTCATGCCACAGGAGCTGATTTAGATAGAATCATTGCTCCTGCATTTTGGGGCCACCAGAGCCCACTACAGAAGTACTGTGTCTTTTGGATTGACCATGGAAAGTATGAGATTTACAGGAAGTTGGAACATTTTCTGGCTGGTAATGATGATTACACGTAGCTCGGCTAAGGCCTGCTTAGCTCTTGTTTCGGACGCAGGCAGCTGGCAGATTCTAAAGGGGGCTCCATGCATAGATGTGGAAGGTGATGCTTGAAGAGGCGAGTGGCCCACTCTGATGCATCAGGAAACTTGGGCATGGCTAAAAGTGAGGCAGAAACGTGTTCTCATCAAACTATGCTTCTAAACCTGTTTTCTGTTTGGAAATTTGACATTACAGCAGAGCACTTGTCCTCTCAAAAAGTGGTACTATTGAGTTCGATTGTGGCCAGCTTGAAGCTTTTCCTGTTTTCAAGTACATTTAGATCATTAGAATGTGATGCTATGAAATACAATGTGATATATATGCCATCGCAATGTGTTGGTAGGGCTTTTTTTCAGAGTCTGAATTTTAAAGAATGAATCTTACCTAATAAAATGATTTTGTCAGTGAAACAGTTTCCTGAAGATAATGTAGTGACCAAAACATAAAAGAAAACCCACTTCAGCAGTAAGGAAAAAATTATTTAATGCTTCAAAAGTTTTGTGGTCCTTCCTTGCTGCCTACAAGCATGCATAAGGCCAGGTTATACCGGGACTTTTCACTTCCTGGAATTCAGTTGTAGATTTGCTCAGTGAATGAGACCACGTGTAGGAAATCCACAGAGACACTGAATTATAAATTTTACAAAGGATTGCTTAATCATTGATTAATTCTTAGAAAAATGATTCACCAGAGGTCTTTGTGGTGGTCTAACATATACAAATTTTGGACATTCGTGATAAAAATTAACAATTAGTCATGCTTCAGATTTGGCTCTAATGTGATTTTTTTCTATCCCTTCCCCCATCCCGTATTTCCCAGTAGGTTGGGCCATTTGGAGGTCTCATTGCACAACATGCTGCGACTCCGTCTCTCACCTCCATTCTCATTGGGATTTCACCTGTTAGCTGTGATGGCACTCCTGCTTTCTCACGTGGACCATATAACTGCGGAGACAGAGATGGTGGAAGAAGGAAATGAAACCGGTGAATGTACAGGCTCCTATTACTGCAAGAAAGGGGTGATTTTGCCCATTTGGGAGCCTCAAGACCCTTCTTTTGGGGACAAAATTGCTAGAGCAACTGTGTATTTTGTGGCCATGGTCTACATGTTTCTTGGCGTCTCTATCATCGCTGACAGGTTCATGTCCTCCATAGAAGTCATCACATCCCAAGAAAAAGAAATAACCATAAAGAAACCCAATGGAGAAACCACCAAGACAACCGTGAGGATCTGGAATGAGACTGTGTCTAATCTGACTTTGATGGCGCTGGGATCTTCTGCCCCTGAGATTCTCCTCTCTGTAATTGAAGTGTGTGGCCACAACTTCACCGCAGGAGACCTCGGTCCAAGCACTATTGTGGGAAGCGCTGCCTTCAACATGTTCATCATCATCGCGCTGTGTGTGTATGTGGTCCCCGACGGAGAGACAAGGAAGATCAAGCACCTGCGCGTGTTCTTTGTGACTGCTGCCTGGAGTATCTTTGCCTACACCTGGCTTTACATTATTTTGTCTGTCATCTCCCCCGGCGTTGTGGAGGTCTGGGAAGGGTTGCTCACGTTCTTTTTCTTTCCCATCTGCGTCGTGTTCGCATGGGTAGCAGACAGAAGGCTTCTGTTTTATAAGTACGTCTACAAGCGGTATCGGGCTGGCAAGCAAAGGGGGATGATCATAGAGCACGAAGGGGACAGACCGTCTTCCAAGACTGAAATCGAAATGGATGGAAAAGTAGTCAACTCGCACGTGGAGAACTTCTTAGATGGCGCTCTGGTTCTGGAGGTTGATGAGAGGGACCAAGATGATGAAGAAGCGAGGAGGGAAATGGCCAGGATTCTGAAGGAGCTTAAGCAGAAGCACCCAGAGAAGGAAATAGAGCAATTGATCGAACTGGCTAACTACCAAGTCTTGAGTCAGCAGCAAAAGAGTCGCGCGTTTTACCGAATTCAAGCTACTCGCCTCATGACGGGCGCCGGCAACATCTTGAAGAGGCACGCAGCCGACCAAGCAAGGAAGGCAGTCAGTATGCACGAGGTCAACACGGAAATGGCCGAAAATGACCCCGTTAGTAAGATCTTCTTTGAACAAGGGACATATCAGTGTCTGGAAAACTGTGGGACAGTGGCCCTGACCATTATCCGCAGAGGCGGCGATTTGACCAACACTGTGTTTGTCGACTTCAGGACAGAGGACGGCACGGCCAACGCTGGGTCTGACTATGAGTTCACCGAAGGAACCGTGGTCTTTAAGCCTGGAGAGACTCAGAAGGAAATCAGGGTTGGCATCATCGACGATGACATCTTCGAGGAGGACGAAAACTTCCTGGTGCATCTGAGCAACGTCAAAGTGTCCTCAGAGGCCTCAGAAGATGGCATACTGGAAGCCAACCACGTTTCTGCCCTTGCTTGCCTCGGGTCCCCCTGCACTGCCACTGTTACTATTTTTGACGATGACCATGCCGGAATCTTTACTTTTGAGGAACCCGTGACCCACGTGAGCGAGAGCATCGGCATCATGGAGGTGAAGGTGTTGAGAACCTCGGGAGCTCGAGGAAATGTTATCGTCCCCTACAAAACCATCGAAGGGACTGCCAGAGGCGGCGGGGAGGACTTCGAGGACACTTGCGGAGAGCTCGAATTCCAGAACGATGAAATTGTGTAAGTTTTTAAAATGTGTGTGGGGTGTGTGGGTGTGGCCAAGTGTATTTATGAATGTAAGATTATGGGCAACTTTTTTTAAGTTAGATAGAATGCACGGTATTGACTAGTTGCTATGTAAGACCATTTTCAAAATATAAGTCCTGCGTGGGTGCCAATTATCAATATGGTCTACAAAGAGAGATCTTATTTGATACTGAAATTCTGTTTTTCCTTTTGTCCTTTACACACCTTATGTATGTTGTAGACCACAGGAAAGTGCAGCAGTTTAACAGATCATGTAAGATTGGCTGAAATTTTTATATCCTATTTTGAATAATATAGTGTGTATATATATATATATGTGGGATAGGGTTGTGTAACACATGACAGTTGATTCCCTGACTTTATTTCTGAGCAAAGATTGAGAAAGTCCCAAAAGAATGCTGTGGAAAACAAGGCTGACTGAAAATATTTCCATGACTTTTATCTGACACGATGCTTTTCTGACAATCCAGAATGTTTCTGTTTACATGCTAATATGTAATTAAGACTTAATACAGCTTTTATTTAATTTCAATCTGGCTTAACTTTCCAGTGTAGTGATGGGAAAAGAAAGAGAATTCTGTTCAAGCACGCTCGTAGATAAAGAGCAGGTCACAGAAGGAGCAGGGGGAGCAATTTACTTTTCTGGTTGGCATTTACAAAGCGTCATGAAGTGATTCGTCCGCCGAGAGCTGCTATTGAGAAATGTCCCTCCATTCCTTTCTAGGAGAGTGCTCTGTGCTCAACTCACCAGAATAGGCCAGGGAATTGGACTCAGTTGGTAGTGTCCAAACAGGAAAAGAAGGATGAGAGGGAGGGAGGGTGGGAGGGAAGAAGGGAGAGCAAGGAAAAGGGAGGGGGAGAAAGAAAGGAAGGAAAGGAAAGGGGGATGAAGAAAGGAAGACAGCAAAGTAAACTGCACTACAATATGGGTATTGTGGTGAATAATTACGTTCATTAAAGCACAAAAGAAAAATACATTAAGCTCAGTTAGTTTGAAAATCGGTTAATGTTTGCGTTCAAGGTATGTACTATGTTCTAATGGCCTGTGCATGATCTCCAAGTAGTGTTTATGATACGCTCTAATGGTAGGCGTGTGCTCCCCAAATATGATATTTCTCTAAGAATAACAAATCCAAAGGCAGGGGTAGACAAAATGAGCAAATTTTCTTGAAAGTACCTTCCAGGGTCCTTACACTTTGATGCTATATGAAAGAGATAAGACATTACTGAAAAAAATGTCACAGTGAAATTTGACAAAGCAGAGATTACAGTATCTATTTTCAGATATAGTTATGTAGGGCGGAGTTTCTGATTAATATGTATTTTATGTTGTTAATGTTCTACTTATTTCAGATGAGGTCTGTTGGGATTCTTACTTTACTGAATGATAGCAGCAGCAATGTTTCTGTAAGTCTTGCGTTGGGTGTGACCTTGCCCAAATTAGCACGCAGATAACCTTTATTTCTAAACTAGGAATTCTTTTCCATTACACTTTTAATCTTTTCAGTTATTAGGTCTTCCTGTAATAGGTAGAATTTGCAATCCATGTGAAAAGATATTGAACTTAGACTCTTGACCCAAGTATCACTTAAAAATAACTAGTTAGTGTTTATTTTGCTTAATTGTTTGATTTAGGATTTACTTATTTGGTACAGGGTCTTGCTATGCAGCTCAGGACCATAGTGATCTTCCTGCCTCAACCTCCCCAGTGCTGGGATTATGGGCATATATCACCAGCCTGCTTTCATTGGCTGGCTCAGTGCGCTCAGGGGCAGGGCCGGCACAGCCTGAGGTACTGGGGATCAAACCCGGGTCCTTGTGCTTGCCAGGCAAGCACTTAGACCACCAAGCTATTTCCTCAGCTCCTGATTTGGGATTTTTGTCTTATGAAAGTTTTACTTTGCTTTCTCTTAATAGTAATGGCTCTGTACTTTTTTGAGAGTCAAGGTCACCCTGTCTATTCTGCTGTCCAATATTTTCACCCAACAGGAATAAATAACCTTATTTTAGCTATAATATAGAAGGATAAAATGGTTCCAGAGAACCAGCCAAATAGTTCAGCAGATTAAAGCACCTGCTTAGGCAGATGCAGTGGCTGGGGTTCAGTCCCTGATGTGCTGTGCTGGCCCCGCCCCCAGGGCATGCTGAGATGGGATTGGGACTGTGTGTGGTGATCCCTGCCTGTAATCCCAGCTCTTGGGAGACCGAACACAGGCAGAACACTACAAGTCCCATCTACAGAGTGAGACCCTGTAGACCCTGTACTAAATCCAAAAGTATAAATACATAAATAAAAAGATAAGAAAGTTTAGAGAGAAAACAAGACTGAAAGTGATTTAATATAATAATTATTCCACCAGACTGCATTTAAAACACTCTAAGCAATTAAATAGATTTTATGCTTGTTAAAGAAGAAATATTGCCAAGCATTGTTTTAAAAAATTTAGAACTTCTTGGAAATTTATAAAAATGGGAAGAATTGCTGAAACTTGATAAGAATGAGTGTCACCTTGGCAGATATGTTCTTATTTCAGATCAATTGCTGGCCTCTCATTCTATAAAACCCTTATTAAATTTTTTTACTGGTTATACATTTTATTTACAAATGGAGTGAGATTATATCTGTACAGTTCTCTTCTTTCTAGAATTTCAGTCTTTAGGAGTTTTAATATGGGTTGTACAGAGTTTTATTACTGGCAAGCTCTATTATTATATAAATTTCTTTGTGTGACCAGGACTTAGTTTTAAGATAAGCACCAATACTTCAAGCATGAAGTTTCTAGAAATGTGAGGTGCAGAGTTGTCCCGGCCTCTTAGCGCTGTAGCAATCAGGACTTTCTTTGAAGGGACCATTTTCCTTCTGATGGTTGCTTCCAGGGTGTGCTCTATACGGTCAGAGCAAGGGAAAAAGTGTGTTGTCATAATATAGAGTTGGATCTCCAGGCTCAACCTGACTTTACAAGCGATTGCATAATCGAGAGATTACTTTCATCAAAACCTGCAATTCATAGATGGTTCTGTTGACACAACTGAACTTTATTAAGTACTTGGAGATGTCATTTTTTTTGGTTTGTTGAATGCTGTGTACAAAGCCAGGATTTATTATTTCTTTCAAAGATCCAAGAATAGATTTGTGGAAAATCTTATATTTAAATGTTACCTAGTTTTAAGACTCCGTTAACTATGGTAAAAATAGGGTCCAATCTTATAAGCAGTAGAGACTATGCTGTATAGCTTCATTAATTCTTTAATTTCAAGAGTAAAAGAGTTGTAATTTTTTTACCCTACTTTTTTCTGATAAAATATTTTAAAGCCATAGGCTAATGATAATGATAATAATAAAGTTTTAAATCACATGGAAGCATACAGAATCTTTATAAATGTAGGACAAAATAGAAAATGTAAAATAGAATATGTCATTATCCAAATGTTTAGTAGCTTTTATCAAAAATACATCAGCAGTTTACTTTATAGGTAAAGGTTTTACATACTTCTAATATTTTATTATTTTTAATGTTAAAAGCCATTTGAATATATAACATGAGAATGCATAAACCTGTTTATTCATAATGTTACATAAATGAGTTGACTTATTTTAATTTAAATTTCCTAAAATCAAAATATGTATTTGATTAGAAATGATGATAAACTATGTGATGCTTGTAATCTCTAATAAAACATATTCTCAGAAAAATGTTTTAAAATTACAGTGTAAAAGCCCATTAGTTATATTTAACAGCTAGCATATTCCCTTGTATGAACTCATTCAGTTACAAACTCTAAAGCCATATCAACTAATCTAAATTTTTCAACAGAGATTTTGGTCTAATGTTAAGGACTAATAAAAAATGTAAATAAAAATATGATAATTTGGTTGTGGTTAGGTAGATGATGATATTCACCAATTTGAAATCACTATTTTTGAAAGATTTTAGTTTATTGTTAATGATTATTACAAATTTGTTTGGTCTCCTAAAGTCTACTGTTAACTGTTTTGGAAATATTAAGCTTCATTCATTAATATAGAGCCCACTGAAATTTAATTACCTAATTGCTGACCAATAGTAATATTATTTTGGAAAATAATTTAAAAACTCATGGAAATTTATCATTGTATTTTTAAAATATAGAGTTGAAGAAAAAACAATACATACACTGGAGAATTTACAAGCATGACACATTTTAGGCAAATCAGTTTACGAGGTATTCTTCGCTACACCATAATATAGTAAATAAGTCCACCTAATATTATTTTTAAAAACTATTACATTTTTATGGCATGAATATAACTTCATTAACTCTAGGAAATATGACATGCAAATCTTAAGGCCCTCGTACCCGGCAGATATATACACTTTTAGACAAAGGACTAGAAAGGAAATAAATTTTAGTCTTCTGTATCTAAGTTGTAAATTCTACAGAATTATAGTTTTTGGTTTGTTTGTTTGCTTTTTGTAGTATTGGAGATCAAACATAGGACCTTGTGTTTGCTAGACAGGGGCTTAAGCTGCTGTGCTATGGCACTCAGAACTATAGGTTTTCTATTGCAAATACATAAATGCTTCACTTTTGCTGTCTTCATTACCAAAGCAATGGAATTGCAAGGAATAGCTAATAGAATATCTGGCTATGTCCATGAGATGGAATTCATTTTTTTAAGTAGAATAAAATCTGCAGCACAATAAGACACCAGATGTAAAAGATGAAGCATAAGTATTAGGAAAACCTGAAGTGCTCAAAAAAGAGGAACAGTCATATGATGTGAAATAAGAAATGATGAAAAAAACTACAAGAAAATTATTAGATGGAATAGGATATTAGTACTGCCTTGAATCTGGCAAATTCAGGATTTAACTACAGTAGAATTTTATCTGCTACATTTAGACCATTAAAATTACACACACACTATATTTGATGCTGACATATTTTTTATTAATATGAACTTATACATTTTAATTTGTGTATTTATTTTCATTTTTTTTTAATTTATTTATTTTTAATTTTATGTGTTTGGTACAGGGTCTCACTATGAAGCTTGGACTCGTAGTGATTCTCCTGTTTCAGCCTCCCCAGCACTGGGATTACAGGCATGTGCCACCATGACCAGTCTTGGTTGCGGGGTTGGCCTGCCTGAGGTAGGACTGGCATGACATGCAGTACTGGAAATCGAACCTGGGTCCTTGGGCTTGCCTAGGCAGGCGCTTAGAATGCTGAGCTATCTTTGTGGCCACTACATTTTTTATTTTAGAGAGTAAAAAACAATAAAACATAAACAATACAGAATTTTTTTAAAAAGATGATATGACTTCAACAATGGTTGTTTTATTGCATATTGTCTTTAAAATAGTTGTTTCGATTATCAGATATAGGCATGCAAAAGATATATTTATTTATGTATTTGGTACAGGGTCTACAGGGTGTTCAGGGTTTGGCTACATGGATCGGACTAGTAGTGATCCTCCTGTTTTCAGCCTCCCAAGGGCTGTGATTACAAGCGCACGCGCCACCACGCCCTGTCTCCATCGCAGTCTCAGTGCGCCCGGAGGCAGACCCGGCACAGCGCGCTGGACCCTGGCCTCTGTGCTCTGCTTAAGCAGGCAGAATGTATTAGTCCGCTGAACTATCTGGCCTACCCGGCAAAAGATATACTTAATTGTTCCTTTCACTAAATCTTTCTCTTCAGATCATATAAATCTTTCACCTTTGACATAAAGTTTTTCTTGGTGATATGTTAACGTAAGAAATTTGGATGGAATAATTTTTAGCATTTTAATGGACCTCTGCATTAAAAAGGTTGTTTTTAGACCAGAATATTTATTTCTCTTCAGAGCCAACTACTCGTAATCTTCTGCACACTTAAATCATAAGAGGTTTTCATGAACTCGTATGTTTTTAAAGGTATAACGATTAAAAAATAAGACAGGGTAAGAGCCCAAACCACTTATGAGTTCTGATTTACTACTACTAGGAGCCTAAGCTGATTGTGTGTGGAAAGGTTCTTCGCCATGTCAACCAGATGGTCATATGCGTTGCTGTAATCTTATTTTCCCAGCGTCAATTAAAGTTTGTAGTTATAATTAGACTTAGGTAAAGAAATGTCATCTTAGCAAGTGAGAACTCTTTACAGTTGAGACACACTGACGTGTTTAAATCATGGCTCATGTCATCATTTGAGGCCATCACATAGGAATTGGTAGCTTTTCTATGTCAGAGCTTAAGAGAATTCATAAGGCAGTAACAGCGGTGTAAGTGCCTGCCTGGTAAGAGCAAAAACCCGAGTTTGATCCCTGGTACCAAAAACACTCACCCCTATCACTAAAGCAATAAATTAGCTCTTACTATCAATGTGTGTCCAGCACTGGGATAAATTATTATGTAGGAAATAGAAAAATATATTCCTTTTATTCTATGCTGGGAGATGAAGAGATGTCACATACTTTGATAGATACAGTTGTTATGAAGATATTGTATAATGTGTAAGGGAAGCTTTAATTTTAAACAAAATATCTGGATGTTTGTGGAGGAGAGAAGGTAAAACTGGAAAGAAAAATGGGATGTACATTTGAAAACGGAGTCATAGCTTGGTAAACCTGAGAGACTGAAGAATTCCAGTAGGTAGACAGCTTGCTTTCAAAATGAGAGAAGCAGTGAAAGTGCATTTTCTTTAATCGGTATTTAAATCAATCTGAGCATATCCCTTAAAGGACCCTTTTTGTGGGCATGTGTGAAATTTGTGGTAGAATGTGAAAAAAAATCATGAGAGATCGTTGTTGTTAGATAAAATACTGTATTCCAAGAACTTTCTCAAATGCAGTTAAAATGCATCTAATATTGAAACAACACAATGAAGTGTCATTTCAAATGGTGAAAACTGAATCTCAGAGAGAGAGAAAGAGAGAGAGAGAGAGAGAATAATTTCTCCAAAGTGCTAAGAATATATTGGTATGAGACTTAAACTCTGGGCTGTTGGACTTAAAAGCTTTGGTTCATTCTTGTAGTTTAGTTCCTTTTCTTTATAAATAGTTTTATTGTGTTTAAGTGTATTTAATCTGGTAGACACTTGAACACTGTTTCTCCATCTCTCTCACCCTACTTTTTCAGTTCCTAGTATAATTCCTACCACCCTGGAAAACCCGTACAGATTATAAACTAAATTGTAATAAAGGAAGACATTTTCCTTGCTTTTCTTTCCTGAGGACACTAGTAACCCAGGGAAAGAGATTAAATCATCTCCTTAATTATACACTTAACTCCTTAATTATGTCCTTAATTCTTTTCAATGGAGCAACCTTGCGGCTCTAACATCTATGATACATTTGTTGTCATTTTGCTGCTCTGTCCTTATTAGATGAGGTGTGGAAAGTTGCCTGTGAATGATGCTGCGTTATGACGGGAACTGGAGGGGTTTTCTTGTAAGGTGTCCTCATCATCTTTCACCATAGTTACTGAAATCTTATCCCAGGAGCTTCAGATTTAGAGGTGAGAAAGATATTAATTCCCTAAGGCCAGGTAAATGCTGTGTGACTCCGAAGTTTTCTCTCAGAAGTAAGCAGAAATGGCTCAGGGCCAGGTGGCAGGAAAGGCAAAAGGCTAATCGGATGCAAGGTGGTCAGCAGCATTAGCGATAATCTTTGTAGCTGCCTTGTCCAAGCCATCCAAGGAGAACAGCAGGAGATGCTAAGTAGCAGGCCCTTATCTGCTGCCTTTCGCAGTGCCCTTCCGTTTCTACTCTGGAGGTCCAGAAGTCCAGGAAGATTCAGGGGATGGGGCATCAGTCAACAGTGTGGCCAGAACTATAGGAAAGCTCCTTGCTTCTCTCCTGATTAATGTACTAGGATGTATGTAATGCCCAACTGTTTCCAAGACTGAGCCAACCAGGACTCTTTCTTTCACAGGCCTATGTAATTGTCTCACTACAGAGCTAGGCGAAACGACAGTGCTTCTTCACTTCCTGCCACTGTCCTGAGGACTCAGGTCTCTAGATAACTTCATTTTTATCATGTCTCTATAAGGTTGATTGTGGAATTAAGCATTTACTCTTTTGTGATAGTTGAAGGCAGGGAGGTCAGAGGCAAAAACACAGCCAAAAGTTACAGTTGCATCTCTTTACTTTCAGGCTGATGCTTGCAATAATGGGGTAAACCGAGAGATTTCATTCCTCCTGGAAGTTCAAATGATGATGAAACTACCCAGGATATTTTCAGACAGAGATTTCTGGGTTTTGTGTGTTAGTATTTCTTCAGGTTTTAAATATGAATGATCTGGGGTTCTGAATATCCTGAAAACCTGAGTGAACCTTAAAATCAAGGTCACCTCGTTTTTCAACATTAAGCTTCCTACCAGCTTAGAGGAACCCCACACTTGGATTCTACAGCCGAGGTTGACCTCTGTCTCTGTCCCACCATGGCTCTGTAACTTTCAGGGAAATTACTTCAGCTTGGAGTTCATTTTCTCATCTGTGAAATAAGAAGATGACAGTAGTGAAGTGTGGGGGCCAGTTGGAGGAGGGGTAGTGGTATATGGGGGCCAATGGTGGTCATGGTGGAGGAGAACATGGTGATGCTAGTGCTGGTGGTATCTTTGGCTATGGTGGGTTCTAGAGGTGGTGGTCATAAGGTGAAGATGGTGGTGGCAATAGTGATGATGGAGATGAAGTCAGTGATGCTGGTAGTGATGATGGGGCAGAAGTGGTGGCTGGGGTAGTCGTAGTGGAGTTGAGGTGACAGTGATGGTGGCAGTGATGGTTGTGGTGATAGTGCTGATACTAAGATTTATGAAGAGCAAGGCTTTTCACTATTTTGACTTAATATTTACAATGTATATGCAGTACTTCTGCTATACTCATTTTATAGACAAATACTGAGTCTTGAAAACTAACTTTATCTGAACCATGTAAGTAAAAAGGGGGATCTAGAATTCATCAATAGGACTGTCTGACTACAAAGCTCACACAATCTTGTTGGGCCCTTTAGCTCCCAAAGGCAAGCATGTTTGAGGATGTGGCACTGTTATCCTGGCTACAATGCATGCCTGTATAGCTCAGAAGATGAAAAAGAGGAGTGGTCATTTATAGTGTTGCAATTCTTTTTATTTAATTCAAAAATTTTGTTATATCACACATTGTTGTCTTCCAATTAGTTGTTCAGGTCCCCAGATATAAGCATGCAAAATTGGTCAAAAAATTAAAAAGAAGAGGAAAAACATTGAGCATTAGCTGTTCCTTTCAGTAGACCAATAGAAATCAGCAGAACCATTATCCAAGCCATCTTGTGTATATGCATATATATTTCTTTTTCCTTTCCTTCTTTCTTTCTTTTTTCCTTCCCTCCCATCCCAGCAGTTCCTTCCCTTTGAGATTTCTTTCCCTTTCACAGTATCTGTTGTACTTTTCAGATTTTATTACCATTCAACTCAGCTATTTCCCTCCTGGGCTTTTTTCCAAAAGAAAAGGAAAACATCATACAGCAGTGCAATTTGTCATAGCTAAATTTTGGAAATATCCCAAATGCCCATCAACTGAGGAATGGATAAAAAAGATGCGGTATTTTTACACAATGGAGTATTACTCAGCTATAAAAAAAAAAAAAGATAAGCTTGAGGCTTTTATACGCAAATTTGGATACAAGTAAAGACTATACTCCTCGGTGAAATAAATCAGACCCACATGTGCCAACACTGCACTGTCTCACTAGTGTGAGAGCCGGAAAGACTCTAGAATTTCAAACATGCATGAAGTATACCACATCCCCACCCCCAATGTTCACTAACTTGAGAGGGCCATGCAGAACTAAGTTGCAGAAGCAAGAAAATGCAAAATGTTACAATCCCTTCACCCACCCAGTCTATGCAATTGGCGTCTCTTCCTCTCTCAGAATATATATTTGCCCTTGTTCCTCAGTTTTCAAAAGGAGCTTCAGGATGGTGAGCTTTCTGGTACCCCCCCTCTGACTCCGTGGCACATAATTTCGAGTCTGTGGTTGAAGACTGTATCGAGCTCTTCTGCATATTTCAAGTAGCGTTTTCTTGTCTCTTTTGTCACAGGGCAAGGTCAGTTAATGGCAGCTGAGAACTAGTATCAGGGATAACTTGTTACTTTGCGCCAGTACTATCAAGGAATTTTGAGAGCTTTGTTCTCTGACTCAGGAGATGAGTAATAGAATAATGGATCAAATGACTTCCCTTGAATAAGTGACTCTCGCGAGAGTTCATCTGACTCTTCAGTTTCCCCGTCTCCAGCAACTGCAGCTTTAACATGCACCGTTTTCAAGTCAAATTCGAAGTCCCTCTTGTGTCTAACTTACATTCTTTAACAAGACAAAGAATTCCACCTAAAATGAGACGACTTTCCAAATATGCCTCACCTGCACCTTATGAAAACCATTGCTGTGGTGTTAAACCATTGATTTGGGGAAAAATATTTTATTGTATACTTTTAACTTTTGCAGGCAAATTGTTAGTCTGCTTGGAGTAAGCCATTTGACAGCTTATTTGTAAATATTGTTAAGTACAACCTTTGATAGAGAAACTCACAACACTCACACTGACACACACATACACACACACACACACACACACACAATTTTACAAAGAAAAGGGGAGAAGATAAAATGCAGTCGTGTTTGCATGCAGTTTATTTCTTAGGATAGCACTACAAACTTGACATGTCTTTTTGAGCTGTTCATGATACTGTGTTTGTCTGTGTGTCTGCGGTTTGTGTATGGGGAGAGATAGAGATGGGTGGATTGAGTGCAGAGAGAGAAAGAGAAGGATTCTGAGTGGGGAGAGAGGCGGAGGCAGGGAGAGTGACAGGATGGAGATGAGGAAGGAAGGCAGACAGAGGGGCAGAGACTGGGACAAAGACTAGGCCACACCGATTCGCTTCTCAGCTCTCACTAAAACGAGGAGAAGCTGGAACTTCTCCAGACTCTTGCTCAGACTCACACAAGTAGTAGATGAGGAAGGGAATAGAAACGGGATTCATTCAAGCTGCTTCTTTATTAAAAATAGACAGCAAGTTTGTCCTTGAAGTCAAGTATGTGCCCGAGTATGCACGAGGAGGCCAGAGCAGCTTGTGGAATGCGGTCGGTCTGGGATGCCACGCACTGACCTGTTCTCTTAGCACCGCATCTGCGCTAGGTCCCTCGCCAGTCGCTGGGAGAGCAGGGTTGACCAAGACGTAGTCTCTGCCACAGAGATCTTCGCGTCTGCTGGAGGAGCCGAGTGGAGATCCACGCCTGGTGCTCCCTGGATCCCCCCTGGCGTCTTTCTGTCTGAAGCTCCTGCCACCATGCTTTAGGCTGAGAAGAAATGAAGATGAGCCGTCACTGTCACTGCTGACCACAGCAGGCCACCACAACCATGTCTGTCAGACCTGCTCGGCAAGAGAACCACCCTACTCCTGCTACCTCCCTGTTCCTACCTTAGATGGTCCAGTCGGGGCTCGGCTTCCCTCTTTTGGAGAGTAGAAGAGCAGAAACAAGGAACAGGTCCAACCTGAGTCACTTTTCCCAGCAGTGAAGACCTGACAGGAATGTGCACTAGGCGGAGGTTTCATTCTTGCTCTGCATCCTCCTCCTGTGTGTCACCAGCAGAAGCGGAAGTCGTCTGCATCTGAGTCTGTTCTCAGACAATACGATTTTATTGAGTGCAGTACAAGAGGCTCTCTGGCCATCATAACCAGGGGTACGGTAAACTGAGCCCGGGCGCCACAGGGCAATCCGAGCATCCTGAAGGTGGCCAGAAAGGAAAGAGAGGAAGCCGAAGTCTTCTGAGTGACTGTGAATGTGAAAGTAACTCAATGGGGGTGCGTTCTGGGGTGTTCTAAACTGACCCATAGAGAGTGATTTGTCTGAATTTCAGGTGGCACAGTAGAAGGAAAAGGTATAGGGTGGTTATAGTACAATATATAAACACACAAATACAAATATGAAAACAGATATAATAGCATAAGATAAAGAATCTATCTATCTATCTATCTATCTATCTATCTATATATATATATTTGTTTTGTTTTGGTTTTGGTTTTTTTTTTTTTTTTTTT
>NDGM010954135.1:0-10879 GCA_002564305.1 Octomys mimax | reverse complement strand
CCTTCATTTTGTGTGTCGGGTATTTGTCCCAGCAACGAATAAAAAGTAACTAAGACAGTCATATAGTCACACTCAAGTGAAAAGAATAATTTTACAGACTGATCAAGTGCTGTTCCATGAACACATGGTACTTGCTTGCCATTAGATTTGAGTAGGAAATCTGATTGTCCAGAAGAAACAAAGGTTTGAAGGTTCTTTTGCTTTTCTAGATGACAGAGAATTATATATATATATATATATATATATATATATATACATATATATATATTAGAGATAATATATAAACTATGGATAATATACAATTACATATGATATATTCAATATATATGAATAATGATACATATGCTATATATGGAATAAATTGCATTTTAATATATTATATAATGCAGAAAAATTAATGAATCTGGAGTATATTATGTGAAATGCAATTAATCAGGCATGGGATGAAAAATACCACATCTCACTCATTTGTGCAATCTAAAAAAAAAGACCTAAATAAATAAATAAACAAATAAAAAGACATTTTGGAAGTAGAAAGTAAAACACTATGTACCAAAGTAGGGAGGATTGAGTATTAGGAGACCTTAGACAACCTATACAAAATCACAAATAAAAAAGTTTTAAATACCATTGGGCAATGTGTACAGGGAAGCCAACACCCTCTGAATTATGAGTATTATTAAAGTCAAAACATAGAAATGTTTTCCCTGCAGACCCAGAGCTGAAATACCACACTTTCCCTATCATGTGATATAGAGTGATGTGAAGGCTGGGGAGGAGCTTTCCGGGCACCTGGGGAATTGTCCTGGGACTTTCCTTTACCATGTCGTTTTGCAACAGTGCCTAGTCTCCCTATGCCTCAGTCTCTATAGTGCTAAATTAACAAACTTTAAGGTTATTAAGATGTGCTGTGTATCAGATATAAATTTACATATCACATTTTTACATCTTTTAAAATATGTAAACTCCATCTCCAGTGTAGTTTATTATACTTCAATGGAGTATATATCAATCTCAAGGTAAAGGAAAGAGTGAATAAAATCAATGGTACTCTAAATAAAATGTTTAAAAGCAAAGCTTTGGCCCTTTCATTCAGGCTATGCTACAAAAGAGTTCTGACATAGCATATATACTACACATAATCAGTCATTTTGATAGAGTATGAACTTCATTAACCATTTGATTGATAAAATTTCAAAAGGTTGGGGCTGGCCAAATAGCTCAGCGGATTAAAGCACCTGAAAGCAGGCACGTGGGCCAGGGGTTCAATCCCCGGCCTGTAGTGCCAGCCCCAACCCCGGGGCGCACTGAGACAGCAATTGACACTGGGCATAGTGGCACACGTCAGTAATCCCAGGTCTTGGGAGGCTATAAACAAGAGAATCACTATGAGTGCAAACTAGTAGTGAGACCTTGAACACCCTGTAGACCCTTCCCTAAAATAAAAAAATAAAAAAAAATCAAAGCGTCGTTACTTGATTTGGAGAAGCATCATTTCTTTAAATCTGGTGGAGGTAATGTGTGCCTGTTTGAGAATATTCAAGTACTAGCAATGAGTTAGTATGCTTATATTGATAAAGACACACTTCTAAGTCCTATGAAGCATCACTTCCTTAAGAACTAGACACTTAGTATTTTTGTGAATAGCTAAAAGCCAGGAGAGTGTTCAGACTCAAGTCTTTTTTTGTGTATAACAAATATGTGATAATAGTAATTCACTGTGAGGGGCAGCATTTTTCTCCAAGGAGTGTTTGGAAATGCCTGGGGAAATTTTGCTTGTCCCACGTTGGGTGGTGGTGAAGGAAAGCTATCGGCAGCTAGCGTGTGGAGACCAGGGAAAACGCAAAGCATCCTGGTCTGCAGTGTGCAGGACCATCTGCCACAACGCAGGATCATTTCTCCAAAGGTCAATAAGGCCTAGACTGAGGACCTGCTGTAACTACAGGTTCCCATTCTCCTTGGTATCGGGTCTGCCAACATATTCAAGAATGTCTTTCTGCAGTTCCTCTCCTCAAAAATCTTGAACCCGTAACAGTCACTCCATCAGTCCCAATTATGTAAAAATATTGAAAATTTATGAAATTTTAATGTGAGGTGTTATTTCTCTTATTGGGCAAATATGATCATTGCACTAGAGGGCCTGCTTAGTGGCTAGTTTTTCCAGGTAGGCCTAAGGTTTTCAATTACTACGAATGCATTTTGGCGCTTTTGATAACTCTTTTGAGGGAGCCTTTATCATCTCCCTTTCTGCACTGTCACTCTTCACTGTGTGTACATTAAAGTTGCCAAGGATGACAGGAAGGGGTAAGGAGAGTATTTATTAGTGGTTGAGGAAGATTTGGTATTCGTGCTTAAACTATGTTATGAACACCTATATTTATTTCAGGTTTATTTGATATGATTTGGGGCTTTCTCTTAAACTGTAAAAATCTTTATTTTGCTTAGACTTGCCTAATTTTTTATCAGTGTTTCCATTTTCTGAAGGAGTCCCCAACCCACATCTGGGTAAACCCTAAGGGAAACCTGTTGTTGGTTCTCTCTATTCTTGTAGGATTTCAGCGCCACCTACAGGGGGCCATACGCACACCACCACTGGATTAGCTGGGAGCACGCATTGCTGTGTCCGGAAATGAGAAATGGGCAACCTTACAAAACGCACAAAATAATGAAACAGAAATACAGTGGAAATGATGTCATTGCACCCTAATTATTTCAAGTGTGAAATGTACTGAAGCCTTTTGAAAGTAAATAATTTTTTTTTTTTTTTTTTGCGGAACCGGGGATTGAATTCATGCCCTTGCACTTGCCAGGGAAGCACTTATTCCACTGAGCCATCTCTCCTGCCCCTAACTTCTTGATTTCCAACTCCAGAAAGAAAAAATGCTTTAAAAAACTGAGATTCTAGGCTGTAATTTGAAATATCAGTATAAAATTATATTGAATAGGTTGGCCTACAATTTGAAATAAAATGAAACATTAAACAAGAAGCAAACTAAAATGATAATTGAAAGAGTTTTGTTTTCTTTATTCACTCTCTTAAGCAGTAGCCTTATTTAGTTGAGAACCTTTCTGCTTCTGAGGAAAAGTAGAAATTTCTTTCTTTTTAATCTTTTGTTTTTTGTCTTTCTGAGATGACTTCACTATGTAGCTTAGGATGGCTGTGAACTCACTCTGAAGCCCAGGCTAGCATCAAACTTTCCTCCTGCCTCAGCCTCCCAAGCGCTGAGATTACTGGTGTGAGCTGCCGTGCCTAGCCAAGAAGGGCAATTTCTAGGTGAAAATTAAAACTTCCTGTATTAAATCATGATGACAAATATCAATGCATGCTTTTGTGACTAGAATTTCTGTTCATTATGAATGCTAACTTTATTAAAAGAAAACAGCTATACAAACACTTTGGCATAAAATAAAATGTGCATTTATGAGAATCTCAAAGGAATCAAAGGTAGATTTGGAAGAAGAGGCCAGTAAGTGGGTGGAAAATGAGCCTCTCAGGTGGAGGATTATAGTGAGGCTGGGATAGAAATAAAAGCATAAAAAACACATAGTTCAGTGAAAACAATTGCCTTGAAAACTCTGACATATCTTCTGTGGAGAGGGCATTTTACTCCTGCAGGAGCAGTTTCTATACCAGCCATAGAAGTGAACTTTATAATGTTATCATTAAAATCTGTCTGCCCATTCTGTTTGGGTGAGGGGGCATTATCATAAATGTTTTTCACAAATAAACTGTTTATTGATACCTTTGGTGATTTTATGTTACGTAGATTAAACCAGGCGTTGGTTGTTCCTATCATGGAAGGAGGAGTTAGGAGGAGCAGAAGATATTTTTAGAGTAAAGACCAGCTGAGCAAATTAAATCACACTGTTAAGCTTAATGGAGTTAGAGAGCACAGGGTAAAATCATGAGCCCATAATGACCTTCCGTCTACTGTCAAGAAAATGTGTAAGAGTGGAAGTCCCCTTCCTCCTGCTCTGTCCCTCCTCCTGTCTGTAGAAAGGTAGGACTAGTGGCTGTGGTGGAGTCCAATAATCAATTAAAATGGTCATGCTGGATAGCTATATAGCTAAAATATATGTATTTTCCCATTGATATTGTCTATCTGCTAGAATTAAAGTAACACATCCAGCTTTGCATAGCAAATGAGGTTTGTCTGAGGCCCAATTTTTGCTAAGCAAAATAGCACATCACAACAAGTTGGCCATGAAGGGGCTTACAGCTGCTTACAGCCTGCAAGAGACATGCATGCTGGCTGGGACAGAAAAAAGCTGTGGAGAGTAATGTCACGAAAATAGTTAAAAGCACTGAATGGCTTTCATGGTATGGTATTGGTCTTAAAAGCGGTGGTGAGAGAAATTTTATTCTTTCTCCATTCCATCTCTTGAAATAGAGTGTGGACGATAGGTTATTTTGTCCAGTTCGGGGAAGTCTAAATTGCCCCTCCACAAGAAGCTGAGAAATAGAGTTATGACCTCATCTTTGTTCGCAAGTTTGAGATCTATATTTTTGTGATTTTAATGTATTTTTACATTTTTGTAAAATTTAGTCAAATATACTAAATGATATATTTAAAGCCCAAATTCCATCTAAAAATTGTATGCTCTAGGTATACGTTTACAAAGGCCTTCTCTATATAGGATAGATAAAAATCCACAAATATAGATTTGAGATTCATAATGCACATCAGTGCTACTTTGTCTAACCAATATACTGTTTAGGATAGGCTGTGGTAGCAAAATCACAGTGACTGAATTCATAAGAATATATTTATATATCATTCTCAGGGACCATTGGTCTGCAGACTCCCCAGGGAACCCACACAGCTTCCCTATTTACATACTAAACACTCTGGACTCCAGAGTGAAGGGAGAGAAAGTAAACAGTGGGTAGTACGTGCATTGAAATGCTTATGCCAAAAATGACAGATGCAACTCTATACTAAGAACTTGCATTATGCCATGTTCAATCTATAATAAAATCAACAAACATATTTAATGTAATTACACACACTTTAATAATTACGATCCATTTTAAAAACTTTTACTTGGTGCTGATTTTAATAAGAACATGAAAACTGAATGTGTTCATGTTTTCTATAGTTTTGGAGTTTTTTACCTTTCATGGACTTTATACATACATATTTGTTAAATATGAGGATAAGTTAAATAGTAGTATCAGATTGTGCCCTACTGTCCTGTTTTAAAACCAGTTTTTATCTTTCATAGTGGATAGATATAGCTAGATTAGTAGTAATATTTAGACTAAAACCCTTTTATAAAATTGTTAAGAGTTTTGAATGGTCTTAGTGAAGTTGTTGCTTTTCTAAGACTAATTTACTATATAAAAAGACATTTATATAAATTTATGAAATAATGCTTTCCATGGGAGAGAGATGGGGTTGTTTTGCAGCTTACAAGTATATTCTCTGGTTAAAAAAAATTGTCAAGATAGATAAATCTAAAACATACACGGCCCTTGATGAATTTTTGGTAATAGAGAAGATAAACTAAATCAGTTTTATCAAAATTAAATGCTTATCAAAAATGAAATGCAATTTTACAAAAGCACACACAGCTTTTCCTAATAACTGAGTGAAAATTATGATGTGTAATAATCTGATGGTGTATTAATACAAATTCAGACAAAATTGATCTCCTATGATTTATCTATTAAGTGAAATTTAAGAAGATGGCTCATGTTTCAGTTGACATTCTGTGTGAACTATCTGTCACAGTCAGTCTGCCCAAAGTTACAGCCTGAGCACTTTGAACTGTCCGCCATGAGGCTAGTAGTCAATCTGTAACTGGAAGTTTTTCCAAGGCAAAATCCTACAACTGCTTCACTATGTGTGTATTTCTGACATGTGTATCTCCAGTTTGTCAGAAAAGCACATTAAAGTAGAAAACATTTCATCAATCAATGATATTTATATTCATTAACAAGTGTCCACTTAGCCTAACTTTTTCATTGAAGAAACACATTTTTTTTAAATAAGTTTATCAGTTCCCATTATTGCCTGCATTATGAACTTCTAAAACGAATCTCCAGTGTCACTATCTAATGGCTAGATTTACCTTTTAAGACAAGACATGCAATAAATATAATTTTGCTTTAAATTCTACAAGGAGGAAATAAGGCATAGAACTCCATTCTTTACCAGAATGAACCCAAACTTACTTGAGATGATTAAAAACAATTGAACTCAGAAGGCTCTATAAATATTACCTGTATTACTCACTTGCCTGCCCTTGTCTGTGCCAAGATCACTGCTCACAGACATCCAAAATGCCCTTATTCTTATTTTCCTCTTCTTTTACACCTTCCATCTTTTTTCCTTAAAAATAACATCCCTTTTACATAAGCATCCAACAGCCTAGATTTTTTGTTTCCTCTGGAGTCTTTTTTCCCTTGGTTTTTTATTCAGATGTTAGAATGTCAGTTAGGTTAAGTCTTGTTTTGCTCTAGTACATCTTATACTTTAAGGTAAAATACATGTAAGATAAACATTTGGCTACATTAATATAGATTATATCTCTTGGCATTATTCTGATCCATTCGTTATATTTTGTGGAGGGTCTTGAATCACCTGAACTTCCAACATTTAAGTGGAATGATGGAGAGAAACAGGTAAAGAAGAAAACACTGGACTCATAATTGTCTTCTTCCCATGAAATACCAGCGGTTGTGTATCATGGTAACTTCGCAGAATAACGCAACTTCACTGGACAAAACAGCTATAGGCTCAAATAGTGAAGGGTAATACTTTCTATTTTGTTATAAGATCTTCCTAAAAAGCCAGAATAATAAATAATAACTCAATTAAAATGTGCTTAAATTACAAAAAATTGAATTGTGTATGTTTTGTGTTAATAAGTAAGCCTAAGTTAAAATAATATACCCTGTACCAACCTTAAAATCTGGTAATTTAGAAGTGTTCATTAAAGGGAAAATTATTTTTCAAAAAGAAGCACACACCAAATTCAAATTAAACAATTTTCTCATTTCTTTTTGCTATTTCCTGCTATCCACTTTAATTACTCTTTAGTTATCTACATTTATTCAGAACTCTTAGAAATAGTAGAATCAAGAGGAGTAAAGCAAATCTATCATTTTATACTTCAAAGTAAAAAAAAAAAAAAAAAAACATGGTAAATCTACTTTGCAAATCGTCCTCGAAATGACTCAATAAGTTATGCTAAAAAATTAGCCCAGGAATAGAGCTCAAAGAAAATGGTTTTAATTTTCAGCTTGGACCCACAGCATTGAGGATGCTGAAAAATAGCTCACTGGAGTAGAGAGTAGGAAAGAAAACAAAAATTCAATGAAGAATATTTCTAAGCATACTCATCTATTGAGGTCCTATTGAGAGAGTCACAGAAAACTGATGATATACCAAAAAAAAATAAAAAGGGTTGGGATGCCAGGGAGATAGCTCAGTGGAATAAGTGCTTCCTGGTAAGTGCAAGAGTTCAACACTTGGTTCCGCAAAAAGGAGGAGGAGGAGGAGGAAGGAAGGAAGGAAGGAAGGAAGGAAGGAAGGAAGGAAGGAAAGGAAAGGAAGGAAGGAGAAAAGCAAAGTCCCCTGCCCCTGGGACATAGTGAGAGAAGACTGAGACTGGGCGTGGTGGCGCACCATGTAATCCCAGGTCTTAGGAGGCTGAAAACAAAAGGATCACTAGGAGTCCTGTCAGTGTAGTGAGACTCTGTAGACCCTGTACTGAATACATAAATTTTTAAAATAAATAAATAAATAAATGTTTGTATTGGTAGTATTAATCAGTTGATACAAAACCACTTTCCAAAAACCTAGCTAGTGTTTAGATTTTAGAATTACACAAAATGTGTTCACTGACTGTTAATTCCACATTGCACATTATTTAACATTGACTTTTTCTCAAATATGAGAAACAATAATAACTTTAAATGATTCATATAATGAAAATACTAATATAAATCAATAAATGAGAATCAATATTTTGGAAATAAATTCATAGAAAAGTTATATACAGGTTGAAAATTCCTTACCCCAAATACTTGAGATCAGAATGTTAGGATTAGAGATATTATGGTATTTTCATACATAAATGATTTATTAGGGAGCTAAAACCCAAGTCTAAGCTTGGATTCATCTCTATGACATACCATATCCTAGAGGCAGTTTTGTAGAATATGTTAATATGCTTATATTTTGACTGTGACTTGTCATGGGAGGTCAGGTGAGGAATTTTTCAATGTGACACATCAGCATGTACAGAATTCTGGATTTTGGACACTTTAGATTTCATGATTGTTCAATTAGGGTTGCTCAAAGTTTGTCACAAAAAACTTGTATACCTCTGGACTCTCCCTCTGTAGTCACATCAGCTACTTCGCATAACCTCTCCCTCTACACTCCCGTTCCAGCATTGCCTGTTTGGTGTACTTGGTGCTCTCTAAATACTTCATGTGTAGATGTATTAAACTCCACAACAATCCCAATATCAGTTATTATTATGATCAGGATTTTAGATATAAAGAAACTGGAAAAACTAGTCAAAAGTCAGGTCCACGGTTTTCAATGATAGGTCCTACTCTAGCACTAACTCCCTTGTGCTTACTCTTAGTATTCCATTGAAACTGGAGCCATGACTGAGTGGCAACAATAAATGGAATCCCAGAAGCCATTAGAAGGATCCTGCCAGTCGTATAAGAGATAATAAGAGATAATAGTGTTGAAGACGAGGCTTAGAACCAATTACAACTGTATGTCAGTGGTGTCGTATGAAAGACAAAAGTTGAAACCAGCAATAGATTGTATGCTTAAAAATGAACATTTTGGAGTTAATTTGCTATTCTAAGAATACAGCATGCTTATTTAAATTCACTCATTATAATTTTCAGCTTTTTCATAATTTTGCTTTAATTTTATATATTTATTGAAATTATATACACACATTTAGTCAACA
Source organism: Octomys mimax (assembly GCA_002564305.1). Taxonomy (NCBI): domain Eukaryota; kingdom Metazoa; phylum Chordata; class Mammalia; order Rodentia; family Octodontidae; genus Octomys; species Octomys mimax. The sequence goes on along the minus strand of NDGM010954135.1, from coordinate 1,933 downwards.
AATATGTTAGTGTGTATGTGTGGAGACAATATATGTATTTATATGCATATGAGAGATACATACACATAGAAAGACACGCACATATACTTTGTGTATGGATAGGATATATGGATATATATCATATAATTGGAGACAGTAAAAGAGAAGAGATGTTGAACATGGTATAATTTCTTTTTTGTTTTTATGTATTTTATTAGTACGTGTTTGCAATATATACTAATTGCATCTATCACAGGGATTTTGTTCATGTACATAATGCATCTTAATTCTTTTTGGCCCTTTCCTTCCCATCTTTCCATCTTGTTTCCAATTCTTAATTCCTTTTCCATTTGATAAATATGTATTTCCTTTGTATATTTGATTCTCTTTTGTTAATCCTTTGTCTTAGTTACTTTTCTTTTATAGCTAGGACAAAAATACTCAATGCTCAAAATTAAGGAAGGAAAGATTTATTTAACTCACAATTTGTGGAGGTTTCAGTCTATACTTGGCTGGTTCCAAGGTATACTGGCATATGGCAGAGGACAGCCATTCATGATGGAGAAAAATAGCAAATAGTGAAGGGAGGAGCAGCTGCTGGCTGCAGATGTTAGCAAGCCTCTTTCCCTCCCTTATACTGTACTCAGGCTGTGTGCCGCAGGACGTGTGTAGCACTCATAGCCATAATCCCAGCATTGGATCATTAATTAATCACAAACTCTAGAAGCCTGCCCTAATGACTGCACAAGGCTTTGAGGGGACAACTAGACACAAACCATAACGTTTTTTTCCTACCATCCCTCCTTTCTGTATCTATTTTTTCACTTCCTAGTTGAAAAAATCTCCTTACTTATTATATATATAGTATAATATATATAATTATTAATTACAATTATAATTGAAGAGTATCATTTCTTAAAGGTAGACAAGAAGAGAAGAAAGTTCAGACATGGATAGAAGCAAAAGAACAAATAATGAAGTATTCATTTTTGAACATTTTAAGTAAGAAAATTTTTAAATTAGTAAGCAGAGACCTGACTTTGTATAAGATCCCAGAGTCCAGCAGAAATTGTAGTGTGAGACAAAAAAATTGGGTCTTACAATTTTATGGATAATATTTAAAATTGTGTAACTAGAATTCATAATACCTTAGTTGCACTGTTGTAACTTCTTTGATAGCCTGAATTGATTCCAGATGTTTGTATTTCTTATTTTGAACCTAGACAATAGCCAGAAGTTACATGGCACCAGATCCAATGAATCAGGTGGCTAAGAATACACCCTAATATCTCATGAGCCTGTCTTTCCATTGGATGGCACTTAACAGCAGCATTCATCGAATTCTCATCACACCTTGTAAAGACACTCCTGAAAGAGAACTTGCAGAACTGCATCAGCAAGTGAGTAACAATGATGGGACAAATGTGTTGCAACTGAAAAAGAGTATTTTGAGGGAGATTAATGGTAATGTGACTTTTTATTTAGATGCAAACTATAATTTTTGATCAATCTTAATATAATTCTCCTTTAATTCTACACTGGCTATATCCGAAATCTCTTAAACTACCTTAGATCACAGGAAGATACCTAGGACTGAGCATACAGTCACACTCATGGCTGTGATTTATTAAAATTGAAAGATGCAAAAGCTTATCAGCAAAGAAAAAGGCACAGGCTGGAGAGGACCAGGTACAAGATTGCAGCAGTCTTATCCCAGTGGAGTCACAAGATGTGCTTAATTCCTGTAGCATTGAATCCTGAAAGCATACGAGAAACATTGTAAATGAAGAAAGTATATAAGAAACTTGGGGGGCCGGGGAGATGGCTCAGTGGGATAAGCACTTGCCTGACAAGCACAGTGTCCTGAGTTCAATCCCCAGTTCTGCAGAAAAAAAACAAAAAGAAAGAAAGAAAGAAAGAAAGAAAGAAAGAAAGAAAGAAAGAAAGAAAGAAA
>NDGM010954130.1:0-20225 GCA_002564305.1 Octomys mimax | reverse complement strand
CTCTTCCTCTTCCTCTTCCTCTTCTTCTTCTTCTTCTTGTGAGTTGCTCTTATAAACCCCTCCAACTCAGAAAATCCTGACACAAGATGCAGTTTACTTGGAATCAATTGCCACAAGGGATTCAAAACTCTCACTTTTTGAAGGAGTCTCTAAAAATAGATGTGGCTAAGCCACCAGCACCTTTTCTTCAAGACATCCTGCTTCTCTATTGCCTGCTGCTTGCTCTCATGGCCCTCTGAAAATAAAATAATAGATTGCCAAACTATGGAAATACTTCCCTCATGCCTGTAAAACCAGTTCAAGATTTCCGAGCTGCCAGTGCTGCCACAACTGCCTTCTACATATATCACCTCTGTCTTGTGCTACCCACAGCCTGGTGGCACATTGCCTGGACCTAAGAATGTCTTCTGCCTTTAATTGGTTCCTAACAGCTACCCCCTCTTCACCTTTAAATAGAAAGACCCCAGTTCTAAGCTCAAAGGTTACTAACCTGACACAACTCCCAAAAGTTCCAAAAAAATGTTTGTCTTTTGTAGGCGAATACCTTACAGCTGATCGCACTACTTTCCCAGCACAGAATATTGCTGTACTTCTGATTATGACACTCAAAATGCCTACTGGAAAAGCACAAAAGCTGTGATACAATATCTGGCAGGAAATGTTTAAAGGAAAAGAGACTGTGTAATATAACTTCTTGGAGCTACTATCTTCTTTAGAATCTGGATCCTTGAGTTCACAAAAATCATGATGCGTACTCAAACTGTCAGTCCCCAGAAGCACCCGGTGGCCTGCCTGTGCAAATACTTGGCTCTAATTTCTAAGGGCTGCCTCCCCTTTGCTTTCATACTTTAATATCACTGTCCTCATCAAGAAAGCTGACGAGCTTGCCTTAGGCGAAGACCTAACTATCCAGGTGCCATATGCTGTACTGGACCTAACAATGGACCCTGATCTGATGCCAAGTAACGGAAGTAGCTCTGCTTAGAAATGGAGTCCTACAGGCTAGATATTCTGTGTCTTCCTTGCACAGTGCTAATTGCCTGAAACTCTCCTGCTACTGTTTCTTATTGCTGTGTGGAAACCTACCAGCAACGTTACAAAATCATTGGATCCAGAGGCCTAAGTCTCCTCCTGAAACTCAATGGACTGAAACACCAACCCCAGCCAGAAAAAGAAAACTTTATCTAGTAGTCCCAGAACACACACCTTACTCAGAGGCAGACCTGCCCCATCTTATGTTGTGCAAGCCCAAGCCACAGCACTGGTTCCCATAACCCTGCAGCCAGCTCAGGCTCCAGCATCTGTGTCACTAGGCCTGACCTTATGCAATGTAGTGGACTCTCTCCATTTAAAGATATGTAGATAGATTTCACAGAAATAAAAACCTCACAGGGGCTACAAATATCGTCTAGTGCTCGTCTGTGCTACTCAGGCTGGCCTAACACCTTCCCTCACGGCACTGAGAAGACAACAGGAAGGTACGGGCTATATACAATAGCCCGGGTGCATACTGACCACTTCTACAGGTTGCAGAAATCCAGCTTTAAATCCACTGGAGAATTTACCTGAACAAAACAGCTCACTCTGAAGAGATGATTCACTCAAAGCCCTGGTCTGGTCACTCTGGACCCTGGCCAGTCCACACACAGCTGAAGCCAGAGAACACCATTCTGAAATTTCTATATACCTCCATATATTACTCAGCTTGATTTGTGTGCCTTTCACAACCCCGGTGTTACTGTTCCTAATTGAATCTTGTCTCAAAAGTCCACGTCTAACATGCCAATAAAGATGTGGAGGGGAAACGTAAAGCGGGTGGGGGATGTAACAGAAGATGCCCCTCCCCCAGCCAGGACACTTCAGTCTGTTAGTTGTGCAAGTAATAGTTCCAGTTCCAATTTCTGTCATTTTTTTGTTGTGGTTTGTGTGTAATTGTACCCCTAAAACCTCATGAGGTCATGGGGTGGCTCCTGGGGCTTATGATTGGTTATCGAGGGTGTGGATGCTGCACCTGCCCTGGGGCAGGTGATTTGCATTACAATGTAAGGAGGGTGGAGAGAGGCTGGCTAGCTGCCTGAGCTGCTGCCACTCCTTTTTGCTCTCTGCTCTTTGCTGCCTCCACCTTGAAAATGTGCTCTCTGCCTTAGAGCCAGATGAGTATGATCTGGAACCTCCACTAACTGTGAACTAAATAAACCTTTCCTTCCTTCATTTTGGGTGCTGGGCATTTGTCCCAGCAATGAGAAAAAAGTAACTGGGACACTTTTGTTAGAAATGGCCGGTCACTGTGATGTACAGCTGGTCACAATGACATATATTGTAAGAACTAGTCCCCCATTGACAAGCCATACTGCCTCTGTACTTCCTGATTGCTTATCCCATAGAAGCTCTAGACCACTAGAGATCAGGGTCTGACATTTCAAGGAACAATTGATTCCTAGTTAATGCCTGTCCAATGTTAAGTGACTCTGCCTCCCAATCTTGGGTGTCATTTCTGTGCTTCTGCTAGCCACTGCCATGGGACATCTTCTGAGCATACTCCTAAGCATACGCTGGAAGGGGACAGTGGGATTCCAGGCCCCGTGCTCCCTGTCGTTCACATTTGCACTATGAAGTGAGCCATGTTGCTCTTCATGTGTCCCCACCACAGTGTGCTCCCTCCCCATGGACCCCCCACACAGTGGGGCTACCCAACCATAGATGGAAACCTACAAACCTAAGGGCCAAGATGAGCCTTTCCTCTCTATAAGGGATTAAGTATATTATTATTTTGTTACATTAATAGAAACCTGAATAACAGAAAGACAAATGAGGTTTCTAACTCATGGGATAGGAGTTTAAGTCAGGTGTAATGGATGGTAACTGTCATTTTTCCTGGCCTTCAGTGCCTGCTGTAGAAGTGACCGGGTAGGCCTGCCCAAGTGAGAAAGAAGGCAAAGCATAGAATCATGAAACCTGCTACAAGCCATGTTAGAGGACAAAGCAGTTTGCTAATTCAAATAGGTGAACACATTGTTAGTTGCACTTGTTTTCTGCTTTGGAGCATGTGAGTCTGATGAGGAAGAGTTTCGCCTGTTCATTTCACCATCTTAAAGCAGTATACAAAGAAAGCATTCAAAATATTGAGTGAATGTAGGCATAACACATGGAGCAGAGAGGAATCTGGGAGGCAAAGCCTTAAGTTACATATGAAGAAACAATGTCCTCTGGCAAGAGACATCTGTATTAGAGAAGAGCTGGGATTGTGGAGGGACTGCACAGGAGGTATTCCAGCAGATACGCACATTATTCATGAGCCCCATGTTGCAAACAGCTCCCAAAGAATCCTGTCTTCCTCCTCTAGGGTCACCCCACTTTCTACCCCTGGAACCTGTGAGCACCCACCCCCCATCATCTTCAATGCATCTATCTCTTGGCTCCACAGACCCCCAGAGGCTTCTGGCCCTTTCTTCAGTTCTGCCTTCCTTTGCCCATTCTCATATCCCTATGTTATCTGTCCACCATCTCCCTGTAGAAATGACTGTTTAGTCCCACAACGTTCTAGCCTCAGCCCACAGATGTGCTTTATAGCCAAGGACAGAGAAGAGGCAAAAGGGCACTCTGCAATTTAAGATGCATTCGCTGCTCATAAGAAATTGACACCTAATTGATGATTCATCTAAGGTCACTTGCTTCTAGGGTTATTTTGAAGAATTATGCCTAAGAGAACAGTAATTTAACCCAAAATTAATGCCTCGCTCATGGAATTTCAAGCCAATCACTGACTATTGAGACAGATGTTGTGGAGTGGAGGTGTGCAGTGGCATGAAACAGGAGGTACTCTGCAAATCACATCTGAAAAAAACAGCTGTGGACTGCAGCCCCCAAAAGTGTGATTTCTCTTTTGTGCAGTCATGGAGAGAGCTTCGCTGCAAGCCTCATCCCAGGAGCATACACAAGGAGCTTCTGCTGGTGTTTTCGCCTCTCTAATTACAGAGCACTGATCCAAGTAATATTTAAATGCATATGAGCACTTAACTTTTCCACTCTGGATACCTCAGAGATGTTCCAAGAAAGAGACATGAAATAAACACTGACCTAAGCACTGTGTTGGAAATGGAGCACGACATGCTGATTTTCAGTGGCTCACCGTCTTCTATAATTTCTAGTAGATGTAGCATCCAGGTCACAGATAGATAGATAGATAGACTAACCTAGGACCATTCATTAAGTCTGGGTCTACCAAAGCCCTGGGATTAAAGTTTGAATATTGCCTGATAAATTAGTATCAGCTTGTAGCTTATAATTTTGAGATTGGGAGAGGGTTGCAGGTTCTTAATTGCAACATGCTTGAACTGAGTCATAGAAAAATTTATTATCAACAGTCCTCTTTACCAATATTTTTAAAGAAAGGCCAAATAATATGACTTAATATGTAGAATACGATTCTTTTTTGCTTTTCATCAATCCAAATACAAAATTTCCAATTTTGTAAATCAATGTTAAATTGGTACCTACTACATATCAGTTGCTATCCAAGGCCCTGGAGTTATACAGATAAGTGAAATCATGCAACATTCCTTAAGAAGCGTACTGTAGAACGTGGAACATACCTGCACAAGTAAAACTATGCAAACAATATTTTGCAGGACAAGGCTATGTAAACTTGTTTCTCCCAGTTCTTTCTCACCTAAAGCAACTGTAACAAGTGGAAATAATACCACATCAGTGAATTGCCTTGAGGAAAAGGAAAGGAGGAAGAGAGAGAGGAAAGCAAGTTGGTTTGGGGCAGAAAAAAGACAGCAACAGGATGTCATAGGTTCCTTCACCCAACAGGTGAAGGCCCCTGCACTTCCTGCTCCCAGCCTATGAAAAGAAGGCAGCCGGAGTGTGCACGTGTCTGTTTGCATTGAGTCCAACTTCAGGATAAGGAGAGCTGAGCCCCACAAATCATGGAGTGCAATCCAGAGCCCCACTAAATGAGGCCAGAAGACAGCACTTTCTTTTCCACCCAAGTCTGTGACTTCTATTCTCTGCCAAGAGAAGCAGCAGTAGGCAGAAGGAGTCAGCTAAAAGATCCCAGCTTAGACCATCAGTCTACAAAGAAGCTCTTGTCTATATACACAAATTCTCCTTTCTCACCAGACTCAAGGGCCAATGAGCAGAACAAGAGAAATGACTCCTAAGAGTCTCCTAGAAACAAGAGGACAGAGAAATTCCAATTTTATTTAAAGAAGCCAAAGGCCAAAGAAAAGTATAAAAATGTAAAGTAGAAGCCATTGTATTTCATAAGTATCAGTATACTGCTCCTCATTAAAATAACAGATATTGAATCTATTGATGTATAAAAATAATTACATTTCACAATCAAGTGGCATTTATTCCAATTATGCATAACTAGTTCAACAAGCAAAAAGTCATGAATGGGCCAACCATGGTAGCACATGCCTGTGATCCCCACTACTCAGACGCTAGGCAGGAATTGTAAATGCAAGGGCAGCCTCTAACCCCCTAGTATGGACCACCATCTCACAAAAGATCTAATATGTCAAATACAAAATGTCAAACACAAAGCCAAAGATTGATTAAAATTAAAAGAACAAAAGTGGGTACTGCAAGCAGAGTAAAAAGAAATCTTGAAGTGAGGACTTTGGCACGTGGAGACGAGATTCCAAAGCCTTCCGCAATCCTCTGCCAACCACTCCAAAGGGCCCTGAGCCCTGTGATCCCTGCCGCTGATGATGGCTTTCTTGCTACCCACAGACACTGCAAGAAGCACACATGCGACTCCGCATCCCCCTGCTCATGTTCGGTTGGCCGCGGTCCTTCTTTTCTTCTTTCTTCACTGAGTACTTACAAGTTGGAGGCCCCAGAGGCCTCATCTCTTCCCTCTTGATGAATCACCTCCAACTTTTATAATTTCAGTTTTCGCCTCTTACAATATGAATGCCAAAGCTTTCCATTCGCATTATTCAAAAGCTACTTAGCGTCTCTGCCAATTCATCCCTGACACATCTCTAATCCAGGGCATCCAGTACTAAGTTCACCCTTCACATACAGGCTCATTTAAACATACTTGTTATCCAACCATAAATTAAGAATTCTTCTAGGCTCTCCTTCTAACCCAACCAACATGCTACCTGGAAAAACTGTAGTTAACCTCTTGAATCTTCCTCATTTTCCTCAGCCTTGCCCTCACTTTTTTAGTTCAAGCCCTCCAAATCACTTCCTGTGATTTATGGCCACTCTCTATTTGGAATTTACTATGTGCTAGCTGCTACTAAGTGCTTTGTATAGATTGTCTCAAGAAATATGTGCACCAAACCCAGATACATTTATGGGAGGAGGAGGAAAACCACCGCTTTGTTCCCTCTTCACTGTCTTCCTTGCTCCTCTCTAAGGCAGGAAAATGCCAATGTGATTAGATGAAACTTAGGAATTAAGGAGAAAAAAGGAAGCTTAATGTGACGTGCATTCTTGCAATACCACTCCGGGAGGCTAAGGCAGAAAGCTCAGAAGTTTGGTGTTTTGTTTTGTTTCTAGGTGCTCAGGGTCTACAGGATGCTCTATATAGAACATAGTTCATCTGCTAATGTGCCTGGTGAACTCGAGGATAGGGAAGTTCTACTACTAGATCGGGCTTGTAGTGATTCTCCTGTTCACAATCTCCTAAGAGCTGGGATTACAGGCGTGCACACCACCATTCCCAGTCTCAATTGCCATCTCAGTACATCCCAGGGATGGGGGCAGGGCTGGCATGGCAGGCCCAGGGATCGAACTCCCAGCCCCTGCACTTGCTTGCAGGTGCTTTAATCTGCTGAGCTATTTGGCTGCCACTAGAAAGCTCAAATATTTAAGCCCAGCCTGGGCAATGTAATGGAGCATCAAAGACCTTGTAAAAATCATGAAAGGGACTAAGAGACTAAGAATGTAGCTTCATGTGAAAACAATGAGTTCAATACTCAGGAGAGAGAGAGAAATTAGGAGATTATGGAACATTGATCCTTAACGGGCATGTCTGTAGTCATTCAGAAATTACTACAAAAATTAAAGATGTTAAAATTCCCTTCATAAGCCTATTGTAAGCCTCAAATAATGATGTTTCCTCAAGTAACATGAGAACTTTTTTTTTTTTTTTGGTAAACCAGTAAAGTTCAGTATTGATTGTAGGTATTCCACACCCAGGATACTCATAATATGTTCTTTAAAAGCACAACAATGTAGGCATTCCCGTCCCTTACGGTGTGCACATGTAGCGCATATGTCTATTGCCTTGTACACAGATCCTCATCGCCCATTATTTGGTTCCACCCTTCCATTTATAAATTCACTCCAAGGCTACTCATTGGGCTACTTTTATGTGCCAGACACTTTTTTATGTGCTGGAGTAATGGAGGCTCATGAAGCTAAAGCCTATGGAACCTTATACCTGGGGTAGAGGTTCAAAAGCAGGTTTTCCCATGAGGATGTCAATCTAGTTTGAAGTAAAGCAAACACAGATACTGTGAGCACAACTGAGGGGTCTCTGTGAACAGAGTGACCGGTTTGTTCACTCACCACAGTGGTGGCAGAAGATGTAGAAAAATAGGAGAACCTGAGAGGAACTTAGACAGAGAGGCGACCCAGAGCCCCAACTCTGCTTTGCAAAATTTGTAAGCAGGGTGTCAGCTCTCATGCAGATTACAAAGATGGCCAAAGGTTCTCCACTTGATTAGTATGTACAAAAACCCAGGCTGGTGTCATGTTCTCCAAACAACTTGTGGGGATGAAAAATCCTAATAAAAGTGGAGCTGAGTTGAAGTCCAATCAAAAGTGGGAACTTCTTGGAAGCAGTGCCCTACCTTGTAATGGCCTTTAATCAGCCAGGGTTGAGGTTGCAAGGTCTACCACAGAGTTCAGTAATTCTCAAATCGTATACTTCAGCACACAAGAGGCTGTTCAAAGGGCAAGTCATCCAGCTTCCTGTCAGTGCAAGGGAACCAGAAATGCTGCTCTGGACACAGTCAATGTGACGCACGCGTGAATCTGTGAACCCGTCTTTTGCTCACTTCCCGCCCGTCTTCTTTAGAAAATGTTTTGAAGTTGCACCAGCCAATGGCTAGTGGATGAGCCTGAAAACATACATCCTTCCTGCACTGCATCCGGATTTCTCTAGGATAATAATCATTAGGGAGGTTAGCAACTTAATTCTCTCTTCGCTGTTGCGGTCTAGCTTATAGGACAAATCCCGCAACGTAGAAGGTACTCGATATTTGCTGGTTGAGTGAGTGTGATGCATGTCTTCTTCGATTTCACTTTCCTTCACTTCTTGTGCCCAGCCTTCCAATTTACTTTTAGCTAAGCCCATTTCGTTACAGTTCTCTAGGAGTGAGTCATGGCACCGAGTGGAGGAGAAGCGCTGCCGCTCCCACTGCACTCCTTCCGTCCTTCTCCCGACGCTGGTCCGCAGGGGAAGAGTCGCCACAGTAGAAGCGCGCTATCCCCAGTGCAGCTTTTAAAGCCTCATCATCTCCCCCGCAAAATGTCAAGAGTTACTTGGCTGAGGACCCAGATCTTGGTAGGTAATAAAATAAGCATGGATTTGAAAATCATGTCTTAGGACTAAGGGACTCAAAGGAATTTTAAATAAATGATGTATCTCAACGAGCGATTGTGTTAATCGCTCTATCTAGATCGTAGCTTATCTGTTAATATGCCTGGTGAACTCAAGGATATGGCAGCTTCCCAAAGTGCTCCTGGCCACTCAAAGGCCATTTGGACCAGAGGGAATGCCCACTCCGTGGCTTAGTAGGGAACGTCACTGTGGCAGGGCTGCACTCTAGCCTGGAAACATATGGGCAGAGAAGAAATTAACAAGGGGAGCTGGGGGGCAATAAGTGAGCGCATGATACCAGCACTAAGAAAACCCACTTGGATATTTAAATTAAGCACTCTAGTGTCTAGTTGTATAAGTGGACCTATGATCTTTCTATTTCAATAAAATTGCCCTCATTTTAATCATATGTTTAACCTTGTGGAATCTGAGGAAATGCTTCCCTTCCAGAATTTTCTCATATTCCTTTCTCTACATTACATTTTACTTTCCTTCATTCATTCTCTCTCTCTCTCTCTCTCTCTCTCTCTCTCTCTCTCTCTCACCTCATATACTTAAAACTTAAAGTGTTATTTGAGGAATCTATCATTCATACTGTATCATACGAGTGCAATGAGAAAAAGACATGATATTCTTTCTTTCAGGAATTTTTCTTGTCATAAAAAAGACCATCTCCAAGTGATTAAATTTCCTGTTAGGCAGCACAGTAACTTAGTGGTTAAAAGCATCAATATCAGATTTTGGCTGCCAGAGTTCAAATTCATAAAATGATTTTAACCAGTTCTTCAACTGCCTCCTTTATAAAATAAGGATAATGAAGATATTATGCATGTAAATGATTATTTGGTATATTGTTATGAAGAATAAGTGAATTAATATATCCAACAGATAGAAGAATTTACGGCACAGAGTAAGTGACATGCGCATGTTGGTTGGCAATTGCTGACAAAGACAGCAATGAGGTTGATACAGCCCCTTCAGGGAGGACTTGCTTCTTAGACCATTAGGCGCCTGCCAGCCACATCTGGGTCTGCCCCATTGCAGACAGCACCTCTGCCCAAGGCTGTGCCCTCCCAGGGCAGCCACAGCCCAACAGCCTGCCCAGGCATGAGGCTATAGAGCTGGCCACTTCAACCCAGCATGAAGGTAATGCTGACGAACACTTCAGCTCTGGGGGCCTACATGGGGCGTGACCAGGGTTTTCATCAGGTCTTGCATCACAGCTCGGCCTTCCACAAAACGACCCCTCTTTCCCTTCCCAGGACCACTCACTAATCCAAATCATGCAACTAAACGTCAACTCCCTGTCTGCTTCCCAGAGAGTTCAGCTAAGAGCAACTCTTCACAAACATCCTGTAGAGCTGTGTTTTCCAAGGATTCTTGACCAAGAAGGCAGGTTTTGTCCTTTAGCACCCAGATTTCACACATGAGGAAGGGCCTTTGTGACTAGATCAAAATATGGGCGAGCCAGGCTTCTAACTATAGCCACTCCCCTGTGAGCCACATGCATTCCAACGCATTTCATGGACACATTGCAGGTTTTCAAAGGTCATTTAGTTTAACATTGCTTCAATTTCTCCAAAAACTAAAAGAAATTTAATGTTTATATACTTCTAAGCATTTAGGTTTTAATTGATTTGCAAATTACTCTAAGTAACTAAAGTTTGCCTCACAAAATATAATGGTCATTAATAGGTGGACACTGTTGCTTATAATTTTTAACTAATTCTATGTTTGCTTTCACTTTTCTTTTCCTACATGGATTTCCTATTTTAAAAAAAGGTCAATCAGTGTTCCCTGATATTTTCTACTGGAGGAGAAAAGACGACCAATGCTTCTTAAATATGACTATATATTTAATTGCTAAGCAAACTTTAAAAAATACAACTAGCAGAACTCTCTCAAGCCAAGTCTGATTTGTAGATCAGAATATCTAAGGAAGTGCCACAGAAATTTTCTACTTTGAAAGCAATGCAGCAGATTCTAAAGTACAGTCAGGATTAGAAATTGTGAGTTTAGTTTTTCTGCCTAGTACATGTTGGATGCTACCAGTCCACATTGAACTGTAGAAGGCATCCATCTATTCAGTACTTGTAAACTTTTTCTGCTCAAACAGAAGTTTCTATTTTGCATGATGTGTCAAAGATTTAGCTAAGTTTTGAAAATTAAGCAACAAAAAATATAATGTTTCATCCTGTTAAGTACATTTTATAGTGAGGATTAGACCTGAGCAGAGACAAGCAATAAGGAACTTCAGCTTGAGCAACTTCTGTCTTTTCTAAGTCATAGACAGTCACTTTTCTAGGTCACAGACAGAGGGCTCTTGAGTAAATTATATTTGGTGTTATCTGAATAACAGCAGGGAGATTTAGGAAAACTGAGTAGGCAAGTTATTCCAGGAAAAATGAATAGATTCAAGGGCCAGCCAGATAGCTCAGCGGATTAAAATGCCTGCAAGCAGGTGCAGGGGACAGGGGTAGGATCCCCGGGCCTGCCATGCTGTCCCCACCCCGGGGGGCACTGAGATGGCAATCGAGACTGGGGGGTGGTGGTGTGCACCTGTAATCCCAGCTCTTGGGTGGCTGTAAACAGGCGGATCACTACAAGTCTGACCTAATAGTAAGACCCTGTAGACCCTTCCCTAAAATACAGAAAACAAACAAGCAAATAAACAAACAACAACAACAAAAACAGAACAGATTCAAAAGTAAAACAAGAGCAGCAAGGTAGCTCAGCAGACTAAGTGCCTGCTTAGGCAAGCACAGGGAGTGGAGTTCGATCGCCAGCATCACAGACCACAATGGCCCTGCCCCTGAGTACACTGAGTGGGCCACCGAGACCAGGCATGGTGGCACATGCTTGTAATCCCAGTGCTGGGGAGGCAGAAAACAGAAGATCACTAGGAGTCTGAGCTGCATAGTGAGATCCTGTACCAAGCACATAAAATAAATAAATAAATAAATAAATAAAGCAATGTTTTCTTGAGGTTCTCCAAGTAGGACTTACTCAAGTCCTTGAGACACTGCATGTTACAGGATCACATCATGAAACTGAACATCAAAGTACTCAGGGCTAGGAATGTGGCTCAGTGTAGAAATGCTTGCTTAGAAAGTGCAATCCCCGGGACTGCAAACAACAACAACAAAAATAGGCGAAGTAAAATAAGAGAAAGAAAAAATATTACTGGATCATTCATGATAACTTTGATTCACAGTTAGCTCAAATTTTCAAACTGCTGGCGCATGTGAATTTAAATGTTTTTAAAAGCATTTACATGAAATTCAATGCTAGCCAGTGGCATCAATGTTGAATAATGTCTATTCATTAAGCATGATCTCAGGAGCCCTTTGTATATCATTTTGTTCAATAATCCTATAGTGAAAGTATTACCTTAAGGTGAGATATATAAGGCTCAGAACATAAAGCACTTGGATCATATCTTTTAACAGGATATTACTAGGTTTACATATCACATTAAAAACTGAAAGGATGTAAAATATGAGAATGTTTATATTTTCTACCCTTTGCCATATTTTTACAATGATGATCTTAGAGTTCTTAAAAATATCCAATCATGATACTATATAAGTAAAATAAAAAGATTGCATCCAATAACCAATAATATCTGATGAGCATATAAAGTGTTAAAGATAAATTATGAGGATTGTCATGAGGAACACAGATCACGTGCATCATATTACTTGATACATAGTTTAGATTATGTACGCTAGAAGGCAGCCATTGTTTCAAATATTAGTTTAGTGTTGTTAATGCTACAAATAACATCATACTTAATGAAAATTTCAGGTTATGCAGTGCTTTCATAAAAGTCACCTTGCTTTGTATTTAAACTAATTCTATAAGACTATTTCGCTCTTAAAGACAGAGAAGGAAGAAATGTCTCTGAATACATAAATTTTAAAAACCATATAATTGGGCAACCCACTTGGGACCCCTCCTATCTCTTATGAGCCATTCCTACTCTATATTCATTTCCCCAAAAAAATTCTTATTCTAGAAAATTAATTAAATAAAATGAATAAAATTAATTGGTAACAAAGACAAAATATGACAGAGTATCATGCCATTCTCCTTGCAGCTATGATTGGTCAGACTTTGTCAAGCCAATCCCCCCACTAGGAACAAATAGGAAAGCTGTAAAACACACACACATTCACAAACAAACAAGCACACAACCATTTCAGTACCTCAGGGGGCACCGAGGAATGTAGGACTGAAAAGAGTCATAATCGCAGGAAGAGAAGAAGCACATTGAAAAGAGCTTCCTGTCTGTACAACCTTCGCTGGTTATCAAATTACACCTGACTAGAGACCAAAAATACCAAAAGCATGGCTCTAAAGAGGCCCAAAACTAAACCAGTGTTTGAATAATGATGCCGAATCAGTGAAAGAAACTTAAAATGAGGTTGCTCTGGAATCAGGCATGCTGGAGGGGAGGGAAGATATGGAGTACAGGCTCATAGAGCACTGCACGTTTCCCTGGAGGTGTACGCTGGTTTCTTATGTTTAGCACTATGGCAGGCTAAGCAGGTGAGCAGAAGGGAAGGTCTAGGACGATGAGAAAGGAAGCAGAGCTTTGTGGAGCCCTGCCACGTGAAGACTACGCATCTGAATAAAAAGGAGAAACTGTACACACCCAAGCACCCACTTCAGACGTTGGAAGGAGTTCATACTAAAAGTAACTGCAAAGCAGAGGGAATGTTATTAAAAGACAGTGTATCAGTCAGTGCTCACTTGAGAAAGGCATTTAACATGAGATACTCGTGTGTCAGATAGACGTATCCTTATACACCTGCATGTGCAGAGTAGGCTAACAATGGCCATGTGCACAGTCAAGTAGAAGATGCGAAAGGCTGGACTGTGCTCTGGACAGCCAAAGGATCTAGTTAGAATCCACGGCCTTGAGCTCAGAGCAGTTCATATCAGGAAGCCAAGGGATCTGCTCTGAAATGCTGAAGAGTCTGCTCAAAGGTGATGACAAAGCCTGTAGCTCCTCTGAAGAAGCAGAAATGAGCTTTGTTTTCTTCCTCTTTAATCCCACCAAAGCTGCAATGCAATTGGTTGGTGTCACTTGCACCCAGGTGGGGCTTCCTTCTATAGTAAGTCCATCATTCAGACACCCCCAGGACTGTGCTAAACCAATCAGCTGGGCATTTTTTTATTAAAGTTGACACCACAGTTAAGTAGCACAGATGGAAATTAATCTCTGTGTAGCTTGATCTTAGATCAATCTTTATGGTCATCTTTTTCTCTAAATACTTAGAAAAAAGTAAATAAATTGTGTATGAACATATCTAACATTCAGCACCTCAGTAGCTTGTCTACATGCAGGGTCTAGGACTCAGCTATAAATTCTCATTGTAACACGGCGACAGTGCTGTGAAGCTTGAAATAAACTCATGCATGTTTCAGATATTTAACTTACTAGAAATGAACTTTAAAATTGCTATGATTTATATGTTCAAAAGGTGGAAGACAAGAAACAGAATCTCACCAGAGGAATCAATAAGGTATCAAATAGCAATTACGGAACTAACAGTTTCTGCTTCTGACCAAACTGGAATGAAAGATGTAAGATTTGATCTCCCATTGGAGACAAACTTTAAAATGGACAAAATATATGAGAAAAGATGATTTTCAAGATATTAGAGATCAAGGAATTAAGGGTGGTAATCTATGGGGGCTAAGAATAAAAATTAGGACAAGCCATGTGAATGTGTCTGTTATTGCCTTGACAAAAATGGAAGGCTGAAGCTTAGAAAGCAAAGCGCTGGAGGGGCCTGTGAGGTACCACAGGTTCCACGGATGTGGCAAAGTACCGGAAAGAACAGAATTACACTCAGGGAGAATACCAAGTAATGCTCTGAATATCTATAGATGATGCAATTCCTTACTCCCACCTTCTAGTCTATAGAATAAAATCACTGTTTGCATTTGAAAAGGCTGCTCAGTGTGCCCTGGACAGAAATCCTGAATGGACTAGAAAGAAGGTCATGTGGGGCTTCCACTGGCCTGGGAAGAGAACCTCTTTCCGTTTGAGAGATCTGAAAGTCCAATGAGACACACAGCATTTGGTGTGAAACTGGTTCATTGTGCACTACTGCTAGGTCTGTGGGAAGATTCTAAACACCCTCCCACTGTGCTTGGGTCGGACCATTTCTATCACTGGCATCAGTCTAATGATGTCGAATCCTTACAAGCAATACATTCCATGAAGGAGACATTTTTGTTTTTGTTTTCTAATATTATTGTTGTTGATGTTGTTGTTATTTTGGTGTTTGTTTGTTTTGGTTTTTTGAATCAGGGTCTTACTATGTAATTCACCCTGGTCTTGAATTTACTGTGTAGCTCAGGTTGGCCACGAACTCACAGCAATCCTCCTGACCCTCCTGCCTCAGCCTTTCAAGTGCTGGGATTTCGGGCATGTACCACCACACCCAGTAGGAGCTTTGTTATTTACAGATGGGCAACAAGAAACAACAAAAATGTAGGATTTATAACAAGTTAGTCTTCTAAATCTCAGGAAAGATACACATTGCAAGCTCAGTCATATTTGCATGTGTCTTTTTTGCAATCCTTTTGATAATCTTGGAAGTTAGTCACCTTAGGATTTATAACCTGGGTGTATCAACTTGCCAGGCTAAAATATTGAAAGACCTCTTTTTTCTAAGATGGACAGGGACAGAACCTGGCAAAATCAGTCCAGTCTAATTTTTCCCTATTTCAGGATATTTCCTCCCCAACATATTCCACAGGTATTTTTGAAAACAACAAGTAATAAAACAGGAAATACAGTGTTAGTGTGTGTCGCCCAGAGATACGTCCTGTGTGAGGTAGAGCACAAGGAACATCTTGTCAAAGTTGTGCAGAAGGATTTGCCTTAGACTAATGGCTGCATGTTAACTTAGATGTCTTCAGGACATGAACAGAGTGATGGTCTTTTCATGTAATAAAATGCAGGCCTGATACTAATAACTATAATCATGTAATAACCAAATAAACATGCAGATTGAAATAAAATGGGAAAATATATATATATATATATATATATATATATATATATATATATCAAGAAGAAACTCAGTCAAGAAGATGTAAATTCCATGAATAATCCAACAACAGGCAATGAAACTGGAGCAGTAATAACAATAAAAAGACCGACTAAGAGAAGTTCATGTGCTGGTGGACTCAATGCTGAATTCTGTAAGAACTTCAAGGAAGAGCTAACACCAATACCCTTCAAACTCTTCAATGAAATTGAAAGAACAGGGGTGTTCCAAAGTCACTCCTGGTAGCTAGCATTAACTTGTTTCTAAAACTATTCAAGGATCCAACTAAAAAAAGAGCTATAGGCCAGTCTCTTTAAAGAACAGAGAACCAGAGCCTGGGAGATAGCTCAGTGGCAGAAGTTCCTGCCTAGCAACTTCAAGGTCCTGGGTGTGCTCTGCAGTACCAAAGCGGGGAAAAATTCACTCCCCTCCCACAAAAAAAACCAATATAGAGCCCAAAATTCTTAACAAGAGATTAACCAATAGGATGCAGCAAGGTGGCAAAAAGAACGAACATACCACATGAAAAGGTGGGCACCATCCCAATCATCTCATGGGCACAGCTCAACATACACAATCAAAAATGTGATGCATTGCATAAAAAGAAGCAAAGGCAAACATTGTGTGCTCATCTCAATAGAAGAAAAAAGTCTTTGACAAACTGTAAAATGTCTGAAGAAAATAAGTGCAAAAAGGATCTTATTTCAATCCAATAAAATTCACTTGTAAGAAATGACCGGGCAGCACTGCACTGCATGCGGGAAAATTCAAAGCTTCCTCAAAATCAAGTTGTCTGCTAGCTCTGCCTTTTTTCAGTACGATACTCACAATATTAGTCACAATTTTCAGGCAAAAGAAAAAAATGAGTGTGTGTAGAATACAAAGACATTCAATTATCATCGAGCCAACATGAAATTCTACAGAGAAGATGCAAAAAAATCGGCCAAAAGACCCTGAGAAGTAATAACTAAGAAAAACAATGTAAGCAGACACAAAATCAACTCACAAAAGTCAACAGTGTTCCTGTACACTAAAAATGAACTCACTGAGAAGAACAAAGAAAATAAGAACAATTACAACAACATCCGAAAAGACTAAATATGTAGGAACTCACATGACTAAAGAAGTGAGAGACTACGACAACAAAGACTGCAGTTCTCTGAAAGAGGAGATCAAAGAAGACATCCAAAAATGGAAAGACAGTCCCTACTCCTGGATGGGAAGAGCTAATATAGTCATAATGCTCACACTTCCCAACTAATATATGAACAGTATAGTATCAATCCAAATGCCAATATCATTCTTTACAAAACTGGAGAAAACTAGCCTAAAAGTTCTATGTAATAAGAAAAGACCCAGAAGAGTAAAAGCAATCGTAGGCAGCAAGGGCACGAGATAAAGAATCACAATTCCAGATTTCAGGTTATAGTATAAAGCCACAGTGAGCTAAACAGCATAGTACTAGTACTAAAACAGATACATGTATTCAAGAAACAGAATAGCAGGTGTAGAAGGAACTTTAGGCACATTCACCCACCAGCCCTTTGACAAAAGTGTAGAAAACTTATGCTGGAGAAATGATAGTTCCTTTAACAAATACTGCTGGGGAAATCTGCCACATGAACCTGGACCCAGGTCTCCAACTATGTACTAAACTAAACTAAAAATGAATCAAATATCTAAATATTAAAACAGAAACATTAATTTTGCTGGAATTTAAAATCCATGAAATTTTTGAAGACAAAGGCACAGGCAAGGGCTTTGTGAACAAAAACCCAGTTGCACAAGAGATAATCCAAAAATCAACAAATGGAGTAAAAATAAATTAAAAACATTTGCACAGTAAAGGAAATCACCAATAGAATAAAGATACGAATAGGTCAGGATTCAAAGTCCCCATGGTCTCTGCCCATAAAACACTCTCCCTCTTGGTTTCCCAGGCATCCTGCCCCCCCCCAACTCTGTCCCCCTTAGCCCCACATAGAGCCAAACTCCAAACCGCAGCACAGGTCCACCCAACTTTGACCTGGGCGAGCAACTACAGAAATTGTCCTTTGTCCACATTAAAAGTCCCTCATAGACCAGGTAGCCCTGCCAAGATTAGTTCTCCCTCAGTTGTTCCAGCTGACAATCCCTGCCTCCCACTGAATACCTTACCACCTTAAGATTTCTGTGCTTTACCTTGTTTGCTGCTGTCTTGATTCGCTAGACATCCAGCCTGCTTGCTGCTCCCAGTAAGTCCTCCACTCATGTCAGAATGCCTGGCCTGGTCAGTTGCAGGGGTGATACCTAACAGATACAACCTACAGAATAGAAAGGAATTGACAGCTACTCCTCAGACAGAGGACTTATTCTATAAAGAACTCAAAAAAATTAGACCTCACACAATAAAAATCCTAATCAAAATATGTGCAATGAAAATGAATTTACATTTCTCAGAAGTAGTATAAATGGCTGATGAATATACAAAAGGTTGTTGAACATTTCTGGTTACTAGAGAAATGTAAATTAAAACAATATTAAGATTCCATATTACCCCAGAAAGAACAGACACCCTTAAGAAATCAGATAACGCTAATTAGTGGTGAGAATGCATGGAAAAAATGATACTTCTAGCTTATTTGTGGGAATGTAAATTAGCACAACCACTATGGAAATCAATATCAAGATTCTTCAAGAAATGAATTTTTTTCCACAGTTGTCCCTCTAGTAAGTATTTTCCTCAAAGAGCTAGAGTGGCCATATCACAGTGACATTTGAACACCCATGTTTACAGTAGCACGATTCACAATAACTAGACCCTGGAAGCAGCCTACGTTTCCATCAATGGATAAAAGAATAAAGAAAATGTGGTATTTATGCACAATGGAGGACAACTAGCCCATAAACAAGGATAAATGAGTCATTTGTAGGAAAATGGATGAACGTTAAGACCCTAACATGAAATGAAATAAGTCGAAAACACTAGCCTAAGTGTTGCACAGAGCTGTGTTTGTGGAGTGAGAATCACAAAATATAGATATAAAGCACGATAGAAATTAGAGGTTGGATAAAGAGAAAGAGAAAAGCACCAGGGAGGGAGGGTTTATAAAAGTGTAGAAGGAGACATAAGAATTAAGATGGAGGGCCGGCCAGATAGCTCAGTGGACTAAAGTGCCTGCTTAGGCAGAGTGCAGTGGCCAGGGGTTCGATCCCTGGCATGCGGTGCAGCCCTGCCCACGGGGTGCTCTGAGATGGTGATTGAGACTGGGCATGGAGGTGTGCACCTGTAATCCCAGCACTTGGACAGCTGTAAACAGGAAGATCACTATGAGTCGGATCTATGTAGTGAGACCCTGTAGACCCTGTACTAAATACAGAAAAAAAAGTTCAAGAAAGAATTAAGATGCATTTTGTACATGTGCCAACTCTTGCTGTAATCATCATGTATTGCAAACATATACCAATAAAAGCTTAAAAAATAAAATGTTTAGAATGGAAAAAGTAATAAAAATAAATGTAACCAACCTAAGTGTGTAAATATATTCAACAAAAGACATGTATTGAAGTGTAGATCATTTCAATAATTGTGAATGCAAAGACTTGCAGAAATCTGTTTTTTAGCCATCTGTGAATCTGATAGACCGTAGTATTCTTATAAATTAATATTCATCTGTTATATAAAAATATGAATAAATCTCAAATACACATAATACTAAGTAATAAAATTCAAAAACTTGGGCCAGTGAGATAGCTCAATGGACTAAAGTGTCTGCTTAGGCAAGGTTGAGCAACTGCAGGGACCGCGGTTCAATCCCCGGCACCACATGCTGTGCCAACCCTGCCTGTACGGTGGGCTGAGCTGGCCACAGTCTGGGTATAAGGGTGCACATCTGTAATCCCAGTGTTGGGGAGGCTGAAAGCAGGAGGATTACCATGAATCCAAGCTGTGTAGTAAGACCCTGCAACAAGCAAATACATTTTTAAAAAATTCGTAATTTATTCTTTGTGATTAAATTCATATGACATCTACCATCATGGGTAGAAAACAGTATAGCATGTGCTTGTTGGTCCAGGACAGCCACAGAGAGGGTCATGGCAGGCTCTGAGAGGTTGTTCCTATTCCCTTTGGCCTGTAACATGGAGCATGGAGTGTTTACTTTGTGAGAATCCATGAAACCGAACAATTATGGTTGTGCACTGCACTGTGTTTGCATTGCATATCATTTGCTATTTACTTAAAAATTACTTTTAAGCTCCATATTTTATATTTTTAATTATCTTGTGTTATTTTAAGGATCATGTGTAGCTATGATCTAAGTACAAGAGTGTAGGTTGTTAGGAGCAGACATGAATTAATGTCCTACCACACTTAGCAGTGTGTTTTACTTAGAAGCAACAATGAACACCCTGTGAGACTGGATTCTTGTCCTTATGGAGTTCAGAATATAGCTGGAAAGAGATTTATAAAATAGCAAGAATCTTTAAGTTCCATTTTTTTCTGTTTTACTATATCTGTTATACCTTTTAGGCTTTATTTCTTTTTCAGGTTCTTACATGAGGGAGTTAATATGATATTTACACATGTAGGTCTGATTTATTTT
>NDGM010954120.1:0-17913 GCA_002564305.1 Octomys mimax | reverse complement strand
AAAAAAAAAAAAAAAAAAAAAAGACAAAACTTGGTAGCCAGGCTCGTACGCAGCTGCGATCTCAGTACTCTGGGGGGACAGAGGCAAGAGGATCTCAAGTTCAAGCCCAGCTTGGCCAATTTAGTGACTTCGCAAGACTCTGTCTCAAAAGAAGAGCTGGCAGTTAGCTTAGTGTGAAGAACCTGGATTCAGTTCCCAGTACTGGGGAACAAAGGGGCATAGTCTTGCAAGCCCTGCCTCTTCCTGGCACTTTGACAGCTAGAGAACCCAGAAGGAGCACAGGACCCTGCCACCAGCCCTTTGGAGCAGAGGAAGCTGGCCCAGGCCTAGAGCCCTCCTACCAGCCCTGTCCTGGCCAGCAGGAAGGAGCCCATCTGTACACCCAGCTGGAGAGTGGGCAGCGGACGCTGACCCTCAGGGTGAGGCCTGGGTAGAGATCTCAGCCCGTCCTCCGTCCTCCAGCCAACTGTGCTCCAAGCCCAAACACCCAGCCCCCCAAGTGTAGCTTCCCTCCTCCTCCCCACCACCAAAGCAGCTCCAGTCTAAGCCTGTGGGGTACAGCCAGCAGGGTACTCTGAAACAGCCTGTATCACATGGTGACCCACCCAGTTCAGCTTCCTGGGCAGAGGAGTTGACCCGCCTGCCCTTCAAGGGGTTGGAAAAGACAATCCCAGCACAGGCAGAGCCCCTGTCCCCAGGCAGGGACAGAAGGCATTACCATCATCCTCTGAGAAGCTCTAAGCTTCTCAACATACTCAGCCTCCAACCCCCCCACACACACTCCATCTTCTCTTACACCCCTTTTCCCAGCTGTATCCAGTACCTAGACCTCCTCACACACCCCACATCACACACACATGCAGTTGCAGCTGTCCACGCCCTGCCTGCAATGTTTCTGTCCTTTTCTGCTCCTAGTCAACTCCTATTGTGCTTTCAAACCCCTCCCCAGAAGTCCCATCCTCTGTGAAGCCATGAACTCCTGGATAATCACTCTCTTCTCTATACACATGCTAGGCTTTGGACACCTTCTCTAGAGGCATGAATCTCAAAACAGGGAACTTACTTGTTCCATGTCTAAGCCCCACCCTTAGGCAGGGGCAAAGGCCACGGCCCCTAGAAGCTCAGTGCATGTCTGTCTAACTGAAGAAGGGGCATTGAGAAGGCAAGTGAGTAGCCAGGAACCAGGAGGTCTAATCTGCTTCATTCCCCAGTGGACACAAAGCCGTGGCTGCCAGGGGTGGCAGGAGAAGCAGAGAGAGAGGACTGGCTCTGGGCTGTGGTCCACAGCTCCTCAAACCCCTGAGGCGAGCAGGTCTGGGAGAGTCAAAAGCCCCAGCTGTGCTGGTCTGTGGCCCCAGCTGGAGCCCAGGCTTGCGCCTCTCATCTTGTGTGCATTCCACTTTCTCAGTTGAAGGACGAGGAAACCAGGCTCGTTGTCTTCAGGTGACAGGTGAGAGCTGAGGCATTACCAGCATGGCCTGAGGTGTACTCAGAGTCACAGAAGAGCTGGTCAATGGCACAGCAGAGGTGGCCTTGCTCCAACAGAGGAGCGGCAGGGAAAGGAGCATCTGGGAGGGCACCAGGCCACAGACATGCAGAGAAACAGGACTTCTCAGGAGACCTGAGTGGGGTGGTGATGAGCGGCTGTCGCCAAGCCACCCAGGATGTGGAGAGGGTAGATTGACCAAGCCCAGGAGTTTGAGATCAGCCTGGGCAACATGGTGACACCATCTCCAAAAAAAGGAAGTCATCCCGATCCCAGCCCAACCATAGCAGTCCTGGCTGTGGGACTCCGGACAGCTGATTCAACTTCCTTGAGCCTTCTCAGTAGAGGAAGAGGAACACAGCCCCTCATTGTCCCCAGCTCTGCCATGTGGCAGTGCTAGCCCAGGCTCCTCTCACAGCCAGGCCCTGCAAACTGCAGGTGACAGGGCCTGTCCTAAATCCTGTGGTGCAGGGACTGAGCGGACAGATTTGTCACGGTGTAACCAGAGAGTGTCTGGGGGCTCAGTGCCAGGGCTCCAGCTGGGGACAGTGCCAGGCCCCCTCCTCACAGCTGTCAAGGGAAAGCCCGGAGACAAAGCAACCGGGGCCTTCCCTTGGGGGAGGGGTTGGGGAGGGGTGTGTCTGCACAGGGCTGGCAGGGGGGCAGCAGGTTCACTCTGAGTGATCAGCCAGGACCCGAAGCCCCTTCCACCTGATCCAGGGAGAAGCACACCCCACCTGGGCTCAGAGCCCGCCCTGCCGCCGGCCAGCTGGATGACCCTGGACAAGTCACTTCGCCCCTCTGAACGTGGTATTGCTCATTAACAATAACATCTAATCTTTAGGTTTCCTATGAGGATCAGACAAGCCCCAGATTGACCGAGGCAGCGGCCATGGCACCTGGCCCGCCACAGATTTCAGGCCAGCTTCCCCTCCTCGCCCTTCCCCTCTGCTGTCCCAGCTTCTCCTTTCTTCTCTGCTAGTGCTTCTTCCACCAAGATGGCACTTAACCAGATACATCATCTGGGGCTGGGGGACTGCAGGGCAAGTTACGATTAGGTTGGCAGAGGGTGGAACATAGGCAGGAGGCTATTTGGAGGGAACAAAATCAGAATTCTCCGCTCAGGCCTGGGGCACTGGCGCTGGTTTTCCAAAGGCCCACATCAGTGCATTCACAGACTTGCCCACCATTTATTTTTGCTTTCACTGCAAGGATGGTATGAGACCCCTTATCAGGGAAATGGATGCCTTCACTTGCTAAAGTGGCACCAGAGTGCAGGAGGGGAGCAGGCTGAAAGTGCCAGACAGAGGCTGGGGCAAGGAAGGCTGAGTTCCCGGTCCTTGTCTCCCTCTCCTGCCTGGGCCCTGAGGGCCTGGAGTCCTGCCCAGGTTGGCTGGGGGTCGGGAGAGAAAACCATACTCCTCAGCCAGAAAGTAGACTTGCCTTTACCATGACCCCTCCCCTCCCGCCCACAGCCCCTAACAATGCCAGCCTGCCCCAAGACCCAGGCTCTCAGTGCAAGCGCACTCTGGTGGAAGGGGAGAGTCCAGCAGCCCAGCTGACCCTCTCCCGTAGCCCCCTCTGCTAGGGCACCCAGCCAGATTGTAGTCTCTCTGTCTTTCCTTCTGTCATCCACTGCACTCTTTAGGGGAGGTTTAATTTTTGGTTTTGGTGCCGAGGACTGAATCCAGGGCTCCCAGCTTGCTAGGCAAGCATTCTACCACTGAGTCAAATCCCCAGCCCCCTACCTGTGCTCTTGAAGAATGCTTTGCTATACACAAAGCCTGAGCCAAGCCAGGCTGAAATATCTCACCATCACAGAAAGGTCCAGAAGAAGGTGCTGCAGAGGGGGCAGCAAGGG
This sequence comes from Octomys mimax, assembly GCA_002564305.1. Classification (NCBI taxonomy): domain Eukaryota; kingdom Metazoa; phylum Chordata; class Mammalia; order Rodentia; family Octodontidae; genus Octomys; species Octomys mimax. The sequence continues at coordinate 14,566 of NDGM010954120.1, read as the reverse complement.
GATCAGTGGCCAGCTAAACACGGAGGATGGGTTGGCCTGGAGAAGAAAGGGAAGCAGAGAGACCCCCGTAGAGAGAGAGCAGCTCCTGCCAGCTCTCGCCCTGCTTCAGCTCTGAAGTTTTCCTTGGGCAGCTCCTTCCCCCTAGCAAGCCTCCTCCTGTCTCCAGCACCATCCCGACATCACCTGAGCTATGGCCACAGCCTAGCCAGCCTCTCTGCCACCAGTCTTCCTGCCCATGAGCCTTCGCCACCCTTGAGCTGAGTCTCCTTTCTAAACTATGAATCTGATCAAGTCACCTCCCCATGACAAGCCTCCAGGCCCGGTGGCACTCTGTACAGGGTCCCAGGGCAAGGATTTTGAGGATCCCTGGAGAATGAGTACTGCTCGTTCTGGAGGGCGTGGCTGGAGCCCACCCCCAGCCCTGTACTCCTCAGCAGCCCCTGGAGGACAGGACTCCCTGCTCTTTCTTGTGTCTCTCTGCACCTGTGCCCGGGGCTAGGATGGGGGGGTACTGCAGAAAGACAGAGAGACAGAGGGACACAGACACACACAGAGACTGACACACAGACAGACACACAGATGGAGACAGAGTTGTCAAATCCATTTTAGGAAAATCGGCTCCGTGATGTTTACAGCAAACTGCAGCTTAGCGTCTTTATTGAGGCCCTCTCTGTTTAATCACCCGTAACATGGTGGTAGGAGAAAGCAGAGAAAAGAGTGGATAGCATTTCTTCCTCACTCCCTTCCTCCTTGAATGTTGAGGTCAAAGGTGAGAAACAGAGCCCAGCAGAGGGAGGGCCACAAGGGGTCTGACACCTTCTGTGGCTTCAGGCACCAAAAAACAGCCAGAAAGCAGTAGATGTCCCGGCCACAGGATGGCTGGTGGCCTCGGCTCATCCTAAGGAAACTCTTGCAACTGGGTTCTTCCCTTCTGAGGCCCAGAGAGGTTGAGTAACCTGCTTGGCCGCACAGCAAGTGGAGGGTGGCTGCGGACACCCCAGCCCTGCCCCTCCCGCAGGCTGGGTGGGTTCCACCGGATGGTGGCTCCGCCGCTTGCTGCAGGCTGCAGCCCTCCAGAGAGTTCAAGCTTTCCTTCCTACAGACAGAGACCGGCTTCCAGGCTCCCCCAGGAGCCTCTGTTCATCCCACCTCACAGCTCCCAGTGCCCCACGGTGCTCTTCACCCTCTCTGCAGAGCTGAGAGAGCAAAGCTCCAATGACTTCTTTGCTTGTTTAATTGGGTGGGGAGGGGAAGGAAACTGAGCTCTTCAACAGGGATCTTCCCTGCAGGGCCAGGGATGGAAAGAGAGGAAGGAACCCCAGCCACCTGCCCTGGGTCCGCACCCCCATCCCAGGGCCAGACAGAGTCTGCAGTGACAGCCCTGGGAGACAGGGGGTGAGGCTCTGTGCTGGACAGCCAGCCCTGTGGAGCCAGAGGGCGGTTAGTGCAGAGATGGGATCTGGCCTCGGGGTCTGACTCTGCTGCTGGCTGCTTCTTCATGGTGCCCTATTGACTCTCCCTGGCTCACTTGAGAATAACTCACTCTCTTCTCTTCTCCTCTCTTCTCCTCTCTTCTCCCTTCTTCTCTCTCCCCCCCTCCCTCCCTCCCTCTCTCCTCCCATCTCTTGGTTCCAGAAAAGCCCCATAGGGGCCCAGGAAGTGCCTTGAGGCTCCTGGGGGGCACAGTGGCCATAGTCCTCATCCTGGGTGTGGCTCTCGCGGTCTTCTTTCTGTACCGCCGGCAGCAGAAGAACCAGCTGGGGCCAGACAGCAATGGGTAAGTGTCGGCAAGCCTGTTTCTCTCCCCACCCTGACGCTCCTGGACACAGAACACCTGAACTGGAGCAGGGGGCTCTCATGCGCCTCCTCACCTGGGGGATGGGCACTACCCTTTGGCTGGAAAACAAACCCTTAAGGGCGCGAGGCACCTACAGATGCATTTCACCCTCACAGCAACTCGAAGAAGTCAGTGCAAAATTATAGTCCACAAATTGCAGGTGAGGAAACTGAGGCACAGAGAGATTAAACAACCTGTGCAATGTAGCCTTCCTCCAGCCACTGACAAGCAGTGAGAACAGGCTGAGGGCCAGAGGGACAAGGGAGGCACGACATTTACGGGAAGCTCAAAACCTTGGTCATCACAGTAACCAATATTTGAATGCAAGTTCTTGGTTGCTTTGTTTTCAGAGTGAGCCTCACTCTGTCCCCAGGCTGGCCTCAAACTCCAGGGCTCGAGGGTCCTCCCACCGCAGCCTCCCCAGCAGACAGCAGTGCACGCACACCGTAGTCGCATCCCCAGGTTTTTGTTTTGTTGTGGCCAGCTCCACCCACCCTGAGGGCAGGGCTGGCGTGGCAGGTGGTGCTGGGGCTCGAACTGTGATCCCTGCGCTTTGCCTAAGCTTGCCTAAGCAGGCGCTTTAGACTGCTGAGCTAGCTCGCTGGCCCCCCAGTTTAATAGAATATCTTTAAAAAATCAAAATAAATGGCAGAAATTCATGGTGACCAAAATACTAACATTTTAAAATAAAGACAGGATTAGAATTACTGATTTTTTCCCCCTTTTGCCTCAGGCTCTAATATGGCTCAGCAGGCCATTATTACTGATCCTGTCTTTATTTAAAATGTTGACATTTTTGTTCCTTATGGATTTTTGTGTTAATTTTCATTTTAAAAATATTGCAGTAAATATTATGTACCATGAGGGCCTGAGGTGGTTGTTTGTTTATTTTTAGTACACCCACACTTCACACCTGAGGCCCGGTGCTCCTGTCTCCAGGGACGTCCTCTGGATTTCCCACTGTCCCTTAATGGGTAGAGCCAGATGACCTGGGCTGGCACAGAGACATCTGGGAAAGATGGGTGGGCCACCCTCAGCCTCTGCCCCCGTGCCAAGTAGCCAAGCCTTGGCCACATGGGGAGCTTCCTGGTGACTGGGCTCAGGGACCTGTACTGGTCAGGTGGCCCAGCCGGGGTAGAGACTCCCATGTGGTCACCTGTGCTGAGCTCCCCTGGATTCTGTTCCCCAGGATGGACCTGTCCCCCTCCCAGAAGATGGAGCTTCCTCCTGACAGGTGCTTTGCACCTGAAGACTTCCAGGTGGGCTTGGGAGGGCAGAAAACAGAGCCTTGAGACTTGGGGGGACAAGGAGATAAATGGAGATGGCCCCTGGTGGGGGAGCCCAGCTTGAACAAAAGCATCACACCTCCAAGGACACATTCCCACAAGCCCACATCCAGCCCTCCCCCACCCCCACCCCTGAGAGGTACCAAACCAGGACCCTCCGACCCAGGCCCCTCCCCCAGCCTCTTCCCTCACCTCTCAGTCCATTCATCACTTAAAGGATTCATTAGTGCTATCAGGTGCCTGGCCGTGTGCTGATCCCGGGAGAGGCAGCAAAACTACAGGCTTAGTTCAGGCATGCTTGTGCCCTCCAGGACAGTCACCATGTGGTGGCCACAGCATGGGGTGGGAGTGGGCCCCCTGGAGCTGCATGGAAGGTCTGTGCTCACTCATCTTCTCTTCCAGAGTCTGCACCTTGAGTCAAGGAGTCAGCACCAGCAAGAAGAGGAGCTGCAGAAGCCACCCCCACAGCCCCCCTACTATGACCTGGGGGCCTCCCCTCCCCACCACCCCTCGGTAAGAATGACTGAACTATGAGAACAGTATCCCCAGCTGAGACCCATGGGCCTACCCAGGAGCTCAGCTGCCTTAGAGGAGAGAAGACACAAGAACCTGAGGAGGCCAGGAGGGGAGGTGCAGGAGGCCCCCAAAAGGAGAGCCTGCAGAGACCCTGGGCAAAGGCCTTGCTGCACACTGGACAGGCCAGGGAGGAAAGTGGAACGTCCAGTGAGGCCAAGCCCAGCCCAGTGCCCAGTTCTACCTTCCCGGAGGCTCAGCCCCCAATTCTGTACCTTACACTCCAGTCTCCAGATCCTGCCAAGAACCACCAGAAAGCCAGCCGTGTCCCCTCCTCCTGGCCCCACTCCCAGCTGCCTGAGGAGTCTGCACCTACTTGAATAGAGGCTTCCTCTGACCATACCCTTCTCCTGTAAGCAGACGTGGGGCCTGGGGGTGGTAACCGTATGGTGCCAACCCACAGACCCAGGCTAAAGTGCCTGGGCCCAAAGATAACACTCACTCTCTTGGCACTGGTGGGCAAGCCAGGCCTTTGTCTCCACACTACAGCCATCCTCACTCTTGGCTGGAGGTGCCAACGAAGGCTCATCTTAGGAGCCAAATCTGCCCTCAGGGAGGCTGCATTCCCTTCCAGAGTACTGGGCCCAAAGGACCAGCCTGGCCTCCACCTTCTAATACTCTGCAGAGAGCACAAGACCACCAGCTGGTCACACTTGAGAACGAATTGAAACTTCCTGTGGATGAATATAAAGCCCACGCCTCAAACAGCAGCTGGGCAACTCGTACTGTTCTCCTCCCATCTGAGGGTGCATCACACGGTTCAGGCTGTATCACATGACCCTGCCAGCTGTGACAGAAGGGATCACAGTGGCAGCACAGAGCACTCACTGTGTGGCAGGCTCCTTGTTAGTTGCTTTTCAAACACCATTCTTAATCTCACAGCCATCTGTGTGGTAAACACTTTCATTGCCCATTGGATAGATGAGGAAACAGAGCCGGGGACCTTCAGAAACTTGCCCAGATCAGCCAGCGAGTCACAGAGAAAGGCATGGCTCAAACTCGGGGTCCTCTCACTCTCAAGTTCAGGCGCTGATCATGCAGCTGTCGCTCTGAAGAGCGGCTGTGTAGGGAGTTACCTAGAGACAAAGGACCCCAGAGTTGGACTCCAGGGGCAGCTCAGTGGACTCTGCCCTCTGCAGCTCAGGCTGACTGTGTACAGTGGAAGGCCTGGGTGCTCCCTGGCAGCCCCTCTGCTCCAGGGGCCCAGACAGTAGGCAAGGCAGCCTAAGGCATGGGTGAGCTGGGATAGAGACAGGAGACCCACTATTCTGGAAGAGAGAAAACCCTGCCCCAATCAGGCTCTGCCAAAAGGGCCTTCTCCCTCAGCCTCTAGTCAGAAATCCAACACTTTTCTCAGAGCCACACAGGCAAGTGGGGTGGGAGAGCTGAGGTATGAGGGAGAAGAGATAGAAGTTAGCAATTGAAAGGCATGGAAGACTCCAGTAGGACCCCCTATAGAGAGGGCCCAGGCTGGGCATAAAAATCGCTGTGATGTAACAGGACAGCTGCAGCTGGCCCTAATCCCCACCAACAACTTCCCATCTTGCTCTTGACTGCTTCCCGCTTGCCCGGCATGCACAGTCCTTCCTTGGGACCCAGGAGGAACCAGGCTGTTCCTGGAAGCACCAGTTCAAGGAGAGCACTCACACCATGGGCCCCTCTGCACACAGAGACACTCTTCCTCTCAGAGGAACCCAAGAACCCCAGATCTCAGTGCATGGCTCCGCTCAAGTTAGAGCGACAGAATCCCTGGATGAAATGAACTGCTCGAGAGCCTCTTGCGACAAAGAGCTGGGAGAGTCACATCTGCCCACCTGCTATGGACCACAGGGGCCAGGTGATGGGCAAAGAAAGTGTCCCCACCTGTGTGCTGCACCAGCCAAAGGGCCCTGGGATGGGGCACCTAGGTGGAGAATGGCCTAAGGAGATGGCACGCACAGGACCCAGGGGAAGGAAGACTCTGGAGCCCTGGGGAAATTCCCTTGTTGTTGCCAAAAGAAGTATTCCTCTTAGCTCACAAAGCAATTACTGGGAAAGGAATGGGTTTGTCCCCAGTGCTCTAGTTTGCTGTCAGTGCATCTCGTATACAAGCTGCATCATTGATGTTGCCATCAATTCTCCTCCTCAACAAGTAGTGGGAGAGTGAGGCAGAGAGCGTGCCCTGTTTGCCAGGCAGGACTGGGGAGGAATCCTGCAGGGAGCCTGAGCAGCCAGAAGCCTGGAGCTTGGCAAAGCTTAGGGGCCCCGCCACCTGAGGGGGCCCAAGTCCCCCTGTCTCCATGAACTGGGCTCCTGCTGCACATACACACCCAAGGATAGCAGCTAATGCATGGCACTCCTCTCAGTGCCTGTGTCTAGGAGTCCACTCAGGTGCTGGGGACTATTTGAAGAGCTGGATGGATCTCAGAGGACTTGAAAGCTGGTGTCTAGAGGAAAAGAGGGACATTACCCCATCTTTAAGGAGAGGAGCTGCCTGCTCCTCAGCCCTGTGAGAGAAGACAACCCAAGCTAGATGAGAAAGACTGGACCCACTGGCCTTTAGAGGACAGAGTTTCCAAGCTGTTGAGCCAGCTTAGGGCCTCCAAGCAGTGACACTATGGTGAGATGAGACAGCCGAGAGCCATGGGGTGTACTTGTGAGGACACAGCAGGCAGCAGGAGGAGGCAGCGAGCTCCTCGGGGCTGCGCTTTGCTCATGACAGGAGAGCAGAAGTAGGGCTGCGTAGGAAGTCCCAGGATGACAGCACGGGCTGGCCAGTCTGGAGACTTAGGACTGTTTTGCCACTAGAGGACTCCTGGGTCCCACAGCAGTACACCTGGGCCAGGCCCACTGTGGTCACGCTGGTTTGGGAGTAGTCTGGGCCAAATGTGACCTCGGTCCAATGCCGTGGTAGATCCAGAGAGACAGCATGTAGGGCTGCAGCCAACCGTGCTCACATCACAGGAAACTGGAGCCGTGCATGTCCACAACACCAGGTCACAGAGGGCTTTTCATCCACCTGGGCCCAGGGAGCAGCTCCTTCACAGCTCCGGGTGCTTCTCCTCCTGCAGAATGGAGCCCCTCTGCTATGCTATGGTAGACCTGGAGGCTGTGACCCATACTTCCCCTCTCCTCCATATCCATCCCCTACTCTCCTGTCTCACTCAGCTACCTCTACAGCATGCCGTAGTGGCCGTCCTGGTAGCACGGCCTAGATCTCTAACTTGAAGTCTCCGAGCCCCTGATGAGCATTCCACTTTCATCCAGACTTGTTGCCTGTCTCTATTCATGGTCAAGAGAGAGCAAACCAAGTGTGGGTTCTGCTCACCCCCCCCAACATGGTGCAGCCACCTGCACCTCTCTCTCTGGTTGAAGTCCATTACCACTGCCAACATGAGTCCTCCTCTTGCCTTGCTGGTTCCAAAACACTTGGAGTCCAGCTGTCCAGACAGCAGCCCTGTCTTCTGGCCTAACGGGACCCTCACACTGCAGAGCCCAAAGTCACAGGACAGAAACACAAGTCCCCAGTGGGTCATTGAGAATGATGGAAAGTCACTCCTGCTAGATTTCAACCATTAGTCCCCAGACCCATGAATTCTTCCTCCTGGGGACACAGCTCCATTTAGAGGCCTTCCAAAGTATGGCCACTAAACTGTCCTTCAGCTGGTATTTAGAAGACTGCTCTGGCAGCTGTAATTAGGACTACCACTTGATTGAGGTTATAGTGCTTGGCTGTCCCAGTCAAGGTCGCTATTATAAGGTAGCATCATCTGGGTGACCTTAAAAAGAGGGATGCATTTCTCAAAGTGCTGAAGGGCCTAGAAAGTCCAAAATCAAGGCTGGAAGACTCAGATCCTGGCAAAGACAAGACTTTCAAGTGCATACATGGTGAATCTCTGTGTCCTCAAAAGGTAGGAGGGAAGTGAGCTCCCCCAGCTCTTGTATAAGAGACTAATCCTATCCATCTCTTAGAGGTTCCAGTTCCTAGTTTGACTACCGCGGGGACTAGAGTCTCAACACGTGAGTTCGAGGGGACACCAACATTCAGACTAGAGCATCAGCTATCATCCTCTAGAGTCCATTCGGTTGCTGCAGAGGCCAGACTTACGAATTAAGTGAAGCTAATACAGGAACCGCCACCTCTGCATCCTTTAGGTCTTAAGTGAAGGCGCTGATAAGAAGAATTGCATCATTTTATTCTCCTGGCCGATGGGTGGCAGCCTCAGAGGCGTGCTCTTGCCTCTGTCCACAGACCAAGGACGCAGTGTGTGATTTGTATGTCAATCCCAGTTCTGTCCCTTTGTGCCGTGGACATGCCAAGCCCCTAGCAGTGAGTTTACCCTGTCCTCTGGATTCCTCGTGAGGGTGCTGAATTCCATGTTTGTGACAGTGTACTCAAGAAAATGAGTTCTGGCTTATGTAGTCCGTATTGTGGTCCTCTTAATTATAAACCCTCAAAACTCACCCAAGGGTGCTTATCTGGTGAGACAAAATACTGATAGCCAAAGTTAAAAGGGGAAAGATGTATTTGTGCATAGTTTGTAGAGGCGTCAGTCCATAATCAGCTGGCTCCAAGGCAGGGTGGTACATGGCAGAGGGGCAACAGCTTACGGTGGCAGAAGACAGCAAAAGCAACAAGAGAGAAGGGGCAAGCCTCTTTCTGTCCATTGTACTATATGAAGGCTACCTGCCCTAGGGCTTTGGGGAACATCTAGACATGAACCATGCTGTACGGCTTCTGCTGATGCTTGCTGAGCATTTCCTGTTCCTCCTGGCTCCAAGGCATGTAATCTCTCCTCTGTGATCAGGGCCAACCTGTCCCTAGCCGGATCATGTGAGGTTTTGCCCCTAAATATCACCTTCAGCCAGGAGCAGAGGAGGAGGGCACCTCCAGAGGGGAGTACCTATTGCCTTGCTGGGAGAGGGCTCTGCAGTGTCCTCCAGCATGGATTGGTGACAGTGCTAACTGACAAGGAGCCGCCTCTGCCTGCTCTGAGGGGCACATCCCAGGGTTCCTGCCTCAGCCTCCTGCCCTTGTGGCCTGGTAGAGTCCACTCACCTCCTGCCTCCATTTCAGGGTCCCATGTTTTCCCACACAGGGCTCTCACTTTTGTCCAGCAAGTCTGGGAGCTGAGGCCCCCTCAAGCTTTGTGGTAGCTACCCATACAGCCTACCCCTCAGCTGCACCCTCTCCTCTTTGAAGCTTCTAGAAAGGCTCTGGCTCCCGTGCTGAGCTCTCACTGTTGGTTGGTGGCTCTTGGTTTTCATTACTTATACATCAGTGCCCATGTGACACTGTGTTGTTTCTTGTGTCCCTTCCAAACGCCTGCACAATGTGCCTGAACATGTCCCCCCACCAACCTGTGCTCCCAGGTCACCATAGTGGGATCTTTAGCCACAGGGCCACTGCCTTGTGATGGGCACACTCTATGCCCTGCTTTCCACTCGGCTCCTGCTTTCCATAAACAGTAAGTGAGCCAGGCCCACAGACCCCCTTATCTCTACTTTCTTGGACCACTCCTGGTGTCCCTCAGCAGAAGTCACAGGTCACTGCTGTCTGTCCAGCTCTGAGACACATTTTATTAAGGCTGAAGGCAATTTACTCAGGACTGACTGAGCAGCCCCACATCCTCAGAATCTGTGTAAAACCCGGAGAACATTCCTCCCCACAGCTGGATAAGAGATCCCAACCACCTACAGTAGCACTCTCTCCTCTCCTGGATGAGATATTCCCAAACAACCTTTTGTCATCATCTCTGTCTCCCAGGCCTTATGGGTGGTCAGAGCCAGTGTGGCCCTATACCAATGGCACTCATTTGGAAAGGACCTACAGAGCGACATTATCCAAATGCTGATGCTTTCTCTGCAGATGCCTCAGTGGCAACAAGGGGTTTGGGCAACCCCAGGGTACCCTGACCTCCCATCAACCCGGACACCCATCCCTAGGCATCTTCATGATGATGGGCAGAGAGGGGCATCGCTCCTGCTCACCACTGGGGTATGGAACCTGTACACATTCCAGGTGTTCAGTTCTTCCCACTGCAGGATGGTTCCACACCTTTCCACAAGGATAGCCACCCTCCCCATCTATGGGCCCCCCTGAGTGGACTCAAGCCTTTCCTGTCCCTATGGCCATGGGGCAAAGCAAGTCCAAGCTACAGTCTAAAGGCCCTTTACATGGACACCTCTCCCACTGACAGCCACTGTGTTTGCCGTGGGTCCCAGAACTCTTGTATCTACCCCTGCCCCTTCCTTCAATCTCTGTACACCCAATCTCCTTCCAGGGTGCCTTCCATCTGGAAAATAGGGCCCTTTACCTGCTATTCCCGACAGGCTCTGGCAGCACAGAGGACAGAGGGAGAAGGCGTGAGGGTGTGACTTTCACTGGTGAGAAATCAGGAGCTAATTGCACTAATCTTAGCCCTTAGTTTGTCCCTGATCTCGGGCACTGATGGGCAGCTGACACAGTTGCCAGAGGGCAACCAAATCAGGACACTTGGACTTGTCTGCTGCCCTCTAGGGAGAACAGTGGATAACAAGCTACAGTCAGCCAGAGGAGACCCTCCAATAGCACAGAACCCTTATCCTGCCCTGAGCATCCTGCCCTTCTGACCTGGTAGACCCCAGCAATCCCTCAGCCTCCTCTGTGAGCACAAGTAGGCAGCACAAGTGCTCAGCTGTGCTGGACCCGAGTGGTGGTGGGGAGGGCCTCTCTCTGCCTGTTGACTTATTCCGATAATTTCCACATCAAACTAGGAGCTCAGTAATGCAGGACCGCCAAAGAGCCAGGTGGGGGGTTGAAGCCCTGGGCTCTGACAACAGAGACAAAAATGCTCATAAGTCGTACTTCCTCGTTTACAAAACCACATGGGTTGACCAATCTCTGCAACCAGTCGTAGCGAGTGGCCCAGCTAAACGCCAAAGCCAGGCGCTCTTAGAGACTCCATACTCCTCTTAGCATCTTCCTTGCTCTGCTGAAAACTGTGGCCCAGGCTGGCGTGTCCCTTCTCCTGCCCATCTCTCCCCTACAAGTCATGACAGGGTGGGCCTGGATCATCTCAGAGACAAACACAGTGAGGCCAGGAGGGAAACCTATTTCACCCGCTGCCTCTGCTCACCCATGCGAGGGCCCCACAGGTCAGACCCTAGCAGAGCACATGAGTGCCTGGGGGCTGTGACTGGACATGTCTCCTCTACCTTCTGTGTTATCTGCTATCACTGACCACTCGGCCTTCCGCTTCTCTCTCTTCTTGTCTCTTCTTGTCTCTTCTTGTCTCTCTTCTTGTCCCCCATCCTCCTGGTGCCCTCCCTGATCCTCCATCTACTGCACCCCAAACCTCCCCATGGTATCCTAATGCCTGGCCTTGGGCGGCTCTGTCCTGGGCCTGGCTTCTGCCCCCTACTGCCATCTCTCCCTTATTCCTCATTCTTAGGGTCCTGGCCTAAAGGACATTGAAGTCCACTATGCTGAGCTGGACACCTCAGCCCTGGAAGTCATGCCAGAGCCAGGAGCCACCGAGCCAGGGCCTGGAGAGGTGGTAGAATACGCCACCATCCAGCTGAGCCCACCCTAGCGCATGCTGCCTTGCTGCCTGCCATGCTGCTTTGGACTCAGGTACCCCTGACCACCCGCTCCCGCTCTTTGGACCCTGCCTCACCCTTCCTGGCAGTGCTTATGCACTACCTATGTGGACGACAGGAGGTATGCAGGGCTATGAAAGTGGAGGGAGGAGGAGCTGGGCAGGTGCAAGAGAAGCAACACAGACCGTATTTGCCCCTGACTCATCTTGCCTGATCACTACATCTCCCCTCTCTCTGAGCCTCAGTTGCCCCACTTGTCTCTGGATTCCTTCCAGCAGCCCTCCTTATCCATCTCTGGCTCTTGGAAGCTGCCTGGAAACTTGCATCATGGATGTCCTTGAGCCCTCACCCCTTCCCAGACAGCTGGATGTTCCCCTCTGTCCTCTGATCAAGGGGCCCCCAACATCAAGGCTGCACACTCACATTTCCCCTAGATGCCCCCAACCCAGAAGAAATTAAAGTCAATCAACCTTTATTGAGCAGCTGCCCATCCCAGGGTCAGGACTTGGGGTTCAGGGAGTTCACTAGGCTCAAGGAGCTCCCTGTAAGGTGAACAGGGAGCTATACCAGGGTCCTATACCCAGGGACTAAAGGGGAGCTGATGGGCTCGGCTGGGATGGAGGGTGAGCGGGCTGTCCCCACAGTTGGGCCCTAGAACTTGTGTGAGTCCCACGAAGTCCACAGAGCAGAGACCCAGGTAAAGGCTGGGGGACAATGAAGCACAAGCAGTTATAGAAAACTTGCCCACCCTGAGGGGTTGACCAAAGCTGAAGACCCCATCAACTGGGCAACTGAAACCATAGGGCTGGGGCGTGGGCAGGGGGTGTAGAGTGGGATACCAGGCCTAGAGAGATCCTGCTTGAGCTAGTTTGGACAATGAGCACAGTTGGAAGGAGCAGAGAAAAGGGCAGGCTGGAGGAGGGAGAACTGGCCAGGACAGGCTCCCGTGCTGAGTGACAGAGGGCCCACAGCCTGGCCTCTGGCAGGGCCAGTGAGGCCTGGTGCAGGGGCATAACCCCAAGAGGGGCTTCTGCAGAGGGCCCTGCAGAATGGTCCTGAGAGCCAGCTGGGTTTCCAGGCCCACCATCAGCCAGTAGTCTGCTCTGTACCCCTCAGCTTCCCCGCCCCTTTGTACCTTAGTTCCATGCCCCCCAAGGAACCCCTGCAGATGAATTGTGCTGCCCTCACCCCATAGGTGTGGGTGAAAGAAGAGCCCAGGGCAACCAGGGGCCCTGCAGCCACTCACACTGCTGTCCCTGCAGTGTGCAGCACTGGGACCTGAGTGTCTCCCTTCTCCAGCATGGGGTATTGTGGGCACAGTAAGGGGCTGGGCTCCCCAGAGCTGCCCCCTTTCCCAGCCCCTGGAACCCAGCTACTGCAGCTTCTTGTGAGGTCTGGCCCGGGGAAAGGCCCAACCACAGGAGGAAGGCATGAGGCACAAGGTGGGGGAGGCACAGGGGGCCCAGCAAAAGCCATTAATCCCATAAATCCTAATTTGGATACCCTCCCGGGCTCACTGAAGTATACACGGAGTTGGGGCGGGCTTAATCCTGGGCACTCCTGGCAGAAACCCAAGGAAAGGAGGGTCCTGATGGCCCCCTCCTTGGCTTTCTATTGTCACACATTCCACCCTCAGCAGAGCCTGAGGTGGGGGAGGTGTTCCCACCCCAGAAGGACCTCCCTTAAGGTCCAGAGTCTGGAAAGACCCATACAGGGTGCTGTGTCCCCAGGAGAGGAGCCCCTAAGGAGCTGCGTGTGACAAGCAGAGCTCTTGAGGGTGGGTACTGTGCAAGAGGGTGGGAAGGAGTAGGGCGGGGAATCAGCCCCTTCCCATCCCGATTCTCCCTGGCCTGCCCGCCTGGGGCAGCCCCACAGGAGGAACTGGATGACAAACGGGAGCAGGTGCACGGCCAAAGTGCAGACTCTCCCCCACATCCGTCCCCACCCCCTGAGTGGGGTGCAGCCCTGAGCCGCAGACCCCAAGAAAAGTCCTCATGCAAGCTCTTCATCCCCTTGGCCAAGAGAGGGCTGGACCCTCTGGATCATTTCACACCAACACCTGGCTGTGAGTGAGCCAGCCAGAGAGGTGCCTCCCTGGGAAGAGGAGGAGCACTGGAGGCCAGAGGGGCGGGCGAGGGAGCTCTCGGCCTACCCCTGTCTCCCCTGGGCTTGGCCTGCCCACCCTCCTGGCTGCCCTCAGCATTTCCTCTCCTCAGCCCCTTTTCCTGCCAGCCTCTCCTCTGTCTCCCTCTCCCAGCTGCCTTCTTTCCCGTTCTTGTTCACACATCTGTTTCTCTCTCCATCTCCTGGACCCCCTCCCCTTCTCTCTCCCTCTTGGGCTCCCCCTGCCCTTTTATCTCGCCCTTCCAGGCGGCCTCCCTCATGAGGTCGCTGGTCCAGAAGCCAGGACTTCAAAAGGAGATCAAAGCAAGGTTCGCCCATCACAGAGGCGCTCTGCCAGGGGCACCCTTGTCAGATCATAACTCTCCCTGATGGGGCCAGGGTCCTCTGTCCCAGTGCCCCGGGAAGCACATTCTCTGTCAGAGCTGCATGCTAGAGAAGCCACTGGCTGTGCTTGATGGGAAACTCCCGGAGCCCAGGCTGGGAGAAGCAGCCAGAAAGCCATCAGAGCAGCTTCTGCTGGATGTGTTACCTTGGACGGGCCGTGGAGCCTCACCGAGCTTCCACCTGAACTCACTCTGTGTGTAGGCCTCACAGGATGCAGCAGCCACTTCTGACCCCTCCAGACACCCATCCCGTCCTCCACAGGGCTCCTCTGCCCTAGCCACCTCTCCTGCTCCCTGGCCTCATCTTCATCTTCCCCTCAGCCCAGACTCAGGTCCCTCAGGGGATGGTAGCACCTGGATGGGGTGGGAAGCGGCACAGGGTCTGAGCTGCATTTATAACCTTTTCTTGGTCGTTATCAGGGAGCTTGGGGGATGACATGACTTGAGTCAGTCCCTCAACCTCCCCCAGCTTGTTTTCTTGTTTGTAAAACAATGGGCTAGCTGCCTCAAATCTTCTCTGAGAAGCTCCACTCAGGAGGTAGAACTCTACCTCAGAGGACCTGTGGGATGCAGAGACCAGAGGGGCCTCACGCGGCACCACTTCCTGCTATGGGCAGATGCAGCAGATCACACCTCCTCCAGAGCCTCACTTGGCCCCGGCCCCCAAAGGCTCCTCAGGTCTGCTGCACCAACCAGGAGACCCAGTGACCAAGGGCTCACGGTCACGCATGGCATAGCAGCACAGCCGGGAGTAGGACCCCTCTCGGTCCCTGCTGACTTCATCCTGTGACAGGATTCTTCTT
>NDGM010954097.1:0-12777 GCA_002564305.1 Octomys mimax | reverse complement strand
GGGGGGGGGAGTAGGTGCAGTTAAACAAAAGACCGAAGATGAAGTCTTATGCCTTTTTATGCCTTTGAACCGAGAACATGCTCTGCATTTTACTAAGGGAACATGAGGCTAGAGTGTAAGTAACTGGTTTTTGCATTAGGCTCTCCCTGGAGGTAGCAGAAAAATATCATGTCCCTGCATGAAATGCGAATGTGAAATCTACCAGAAAGAAATATTTATGACCATTTTATGCTTGATTAGGCTTGGATGACATCTGTTAGAAGACAGGGACTGGACGAAGAGAGAAACGCTTGGGGGCAAATGTTAACGGAGTTGTTTAGACGATGATAGGGCAGAGGCGTCCATTTACTGCCAGGCAAAACACAGGAATTGTGTTAGCGAGAGCGCAGCTGACAGCATCCACTGTGATGGAGACCCTAGAAGCTGACTGGAAGAAATAGGTGCAGGCAGCTGTTGATCATTGCTGTGCGGCCGCAGTGGATGAGGTAGGTACTCTGGCTGGGCCTGGGCCTGGGACTTCCCGAAGCTGGCACCTTAATAAAGTTACACACATGTGACTCAGCAGTAAAAAGGTATCATTTTTATGTTCTTCCAGTGAGTTTTACATACTCTTCCCCTGTAGACTTACTAATGTCAGGAAACACTTGTATATTTTTTTTAGTAAAAGAAAAATTGAATCCCAAGCTTACCTCTATATCTTGCTTTGACCTAAGTTGCTTTTCTTATCTTAACTTTCCTCTGTTAAAAAAAAAAAAGTAGCCCCCTCAGTGCTATAGAAGCACTTCATCACTTTAAGCAGTGCAAATGTTTGCCTAAAAATGAAATAAAGTTTTCCAGCACTGGCAAACATTTTATCAATTTTTAAGTATCTCCGGGCTGCTCTAAGTGCTGGTGGTGTGTGGCAGTGGTTCTCTGCTGAGGAGAGGCATGAGCAGTCCTTTCTGAGCTGGTTCTTTTCCCAGCTTCTTTTCCTGTAAATTTTCTCTGTCTGGAATGCTGATGGGAAATGTTATTTTGTTTTTGTTTGCAGCAGTTCTGTTGTTTTGATTTTGTCTGAGTGGTATGGAAAACAGTACGTCACTTAGAGTGGGTGTTTTGTCTACCGGCCATTTGGCCATTGTACATATATTTCTCATACTTATTACATGATGACAAGGGAACCGAAAAGGCACAATTTTCCAGTTGAATTTTTCTTTCCAGTTTAATAATACTGAAAAGAGAAAACAAAGTTAATAGATTTAACAGTTTGATGGTACTCACACTGTGATAACTGACTATGAGGTTTTCTTTTCTTTCTTTCTTTCTTTCTTTTTTTTCCTTTCCATTCCTTGTGGTTAGGGAGGTATTTCTACAAAGGTCAGATTAATGCATATATCAGTTTCTATAATAAACTGCATGTGGATAGAGTTTCACATTTTTGCATGGAGTTGTGAAATGTAATTTCAGTAGTAAAATGCATAAAAGGGCAATAAACAATTTTAACATCATTCTTATGATTAGCTTGGGGTACTCTTTCTCTGATTTTAGGCCACATGTAACAAAACCTTTACCAAGATGCATTTTAATTAAAATGATTCAAAATGAAATTTGGATGAAAACCCAGAACACAAATCTCAAAGAATAACTTCAGGCTGTTTACTGCTCAATTTGGACATGCTTTATCTGAAATCATTCTCCACATTTGCAATGTTAAGGAACATATTGCAAGAGTGTAGAAGTTAGCTCTACAAGTAAGTAATTTTTGGTGTAATACAAAAATATAAAGTGGAAATGATTAATTTTTCAATTTCTGTCTGCAGATATCTAATCATCGTACCCATGGACTGCCAAAGGCACCCATTAAAGATTTAAAATAGAAGAGGAAGGTAGACTCCAAAAGATGGGATTTGGGATTAAATAATGTAAAATAACTCCAGGGCAGCAGGGAAGTTAAAGCTGTAGGCACAATAAGGGGTTTTCTTAGACTTTTTTGAGATTCACTTAAAAAAAAAATTGACACCAACCTACACACAGTGTCAGATGTGATAGTAAAAAAATTATTCACAACTCATCCAGTTTTGAAATCATTTTGTCTCATACACATTGGTGTATGCGCAATAATAATTACTCAGTGAAAACTCACCACTGGTTTATTATACTTTAAATATTGCCCTTTTTAAAGGATTTTGTTTACACTGTTATACATGTCACTTCTTCCTGCAGCATTTTAGTATTAGATAGGGAAATGCAGTGCTTTAGGGTCACCTGTGTATGTACAGCATGATTTTCTACAAATCAGAGGAACTTTTATAATCCTGGAAGAAGGGGACATTGCCGCCTCGGTATATAAAAGCTGTCAGTAAGGTCCAGCCGGGCCTCTCCAAGCTCCGCTGCACTGTCTTTATCACTTTGCTCAGTTCCACATAATAACATCTTCATCTGAGATTGCTGTGGCACAGGGGAACTGCATTTGTTGATCAAATTTGGCTGGATAACACTGTGATCTCGTATCCTGAAGTGCGGAGATGTGCCTGGAATATGTAAGTGCAAAGCCGGCCTCTTGATTGATTGATTCTGCCTGTCACAGAACAAGATAACCGGATCAGTAAATACCCTGCGCACTTCAGCATCATCTCCACAATCAAAAGTGAGGGCATCATGGGGCTGGAAGACACCGGGGCATGATGGGAATGCACACATTTCAGCGGAATGGTCAGAAGTGTGTATGTGTATACACATGCAAACACAAAGAAAGTCCTTTGTGTGTGGTTTCTTAGACAAGAATAGCATAAAAGGAGTATTTTTTGTATGTTTAGAATGCTTCCTAGTTATAAAAGTAGAGTTTATTTTGCAACTGTCATCTTGGAGGTGTTCAACATTTATCATAAAAACTTGTTATTTGAGTTCTGTTTAGAGAGGAGATTTAGAATGCAGATTAGGGAAATGGAGCTGGATAAGAGGTCAGGAGTGGTCTCCAGCACAAAAGGATCTTGCACCCAAGATTTGCTCCTATTAAAATAAACTTTTTGTTTAAACAGATGGGCCAAACACATGTAAACAAGTTGTTTAAACTTTTACTAAATTCCCAAGGAGTGCCTTTCAAAATTAGCATGGGTTGCCAAATTTGGTGTTTAATTACAGAGTTCAAGAAAAGTTTAAAGAACGGAACTGTGTGAATCTTTGGGAGATGGGGTGTTGACAGGCCGCAGGTGTCATCACTTGTTTGTGGCAGCACGATGGTCTCCCTGATGGCACATGTCACTGTTGTTCAGGCCGTTTCCTGTCTGTCTCTTCTTCCCATACGATTGATTCGTAGTTCCCTGAAGGGACTGCCCTGTATTCTCATCTGTGCCTGTATTCCTGGAAGACTGCCTGTTCATAGTGCCAGGGATGTGGTAGAGGTACATGAAGAAGGTGCTAAGGGTTGGACTTTGTTAACTGTGTCTCTGATGATCACTTCTCCTAGGATGTTACCAGTGTCCGGAAATGGACTGTTGTCATGACTTAGAGTCAATTTCTTTTGTTTCTTAAACAATCCAGTAAGGCTTCATTAGTCCTGTCTCATTGCTGATTGGGACACTGAGATCAGGTGCTAAAACACAGAGTCTCTGTTACTACCAACTGTGGTGACCTGATGGAGTGATGGCTGTCATTCTGCCATGTGGACCAGTGCATGATGGAGTGGTGCTGCCCACCTCATCTGGATTTTGCACCAGCCTCTGAGTGGGTCCTGGCATTACATGTTGCCTTTTGGTTTTCTTACATGCCCTTGGGGTGGGTGATGTCTAGACCATTCTAGCAGAGGTGGTTTTTTTTAAGGTTTTCCTTCTGTTTTGTTTGGCTTGAATTAATACCAACTGCCTGCCTCTCCTGAAGTTTTGCCCACATGCACCACATGGCAAATTTAAGGCTAGGTACAGATTAGAACCAGTAATTAATCTGAGAAACTTCTGTCTCTGAAAAAATTCCTCCTGTAGAAGTGTGCATTAAACATTTCAGTAGAGATTTTTATATAGCGAAACCAGTCCTCACACTTTAGAAAGAATTATTACCACTTTTGAAATGTCTGGTTAGTCCTTAGGGACTTACTTATTTTTTATTCGAAATGATTAAAAATGCCTTTTGGCAGAATTGGTCTCCTCTCTTAATTCTTTGAATAACGAAAGCTTAAATGAGTTTAACGTTTTTGAAGCAAAAACAAAAAATTGTGAGATGCTGATGATTTTAGAGAAGTCATTCTGAGAAACAGGTTTTGATTTTTTTTTTTTTTTAAAGAGTGGCATTCCCTTCAATTTGGTGAAAGCTATTCCTAGTGATGTTTTATAAAATCATTTTCTTTTCAGGGTGTGTTTTATTTCCTTTCCATCCCTTTCAGGAAAGAGAAAGTGTTTTACTGGATATTTTTGTTTCAGTCCTTGTTTCCATTATTTTTGCCAAAATTCATGGGAGTTCACTTCCATTTAAATGCCTGAAATATTCCTTGAAGAATCCACATTTTGAGACAGCTAGAAAAAAACCATGTAAATTGGTTTAAAGAAGTCAAAAACAGTTGTTTCTCTGGTCATTGTAACCACCAGTTTCTTATTTCACTTAAAATTTTAGAGACAAATAATTTCAGGTGTGCTGGGGAGCGAGGCTATTTAAGTAGGAAGTGTGAAGACATTTTTTATTTGCTATTAGTTGTACGATAGACTGTATCAGTTTCCAAGTAAAGAGAGAAAGTAAGCTTTATTTCAATGAGTCATGGGTGGTGGATTTTTTTATTAGAAAACAATAACATGTTGCTAAGAGAAATTGTATATCCTTGTCAAATAGTTTTGACAAAAAGATTTGGTGAAAATAATATTTTTCAGTTTGTGAATAGACTTTCTATATACATATCTTGGGAATTCATATTAGGTCGTTTCTGTTCTAATGCTACTTAGGGTTTCTGCCAAAGTAGGCTTTGTTTTGCTTTGAAGTCAGATGTGCTTTAGTTCACTGTTCCATGTTTGTGGGTAATGTCCAGGTGTATTTATCCCCGCACACTGAATAGAGACCATGTGAAACAAGCCTCTTTTAGCTTTGGAATCAGACAAATCTCTTTCTTTATATGCAGATTGGGCTGATAGGATGGGATTTCACTTTTGCCTGTGCAGAAGTCTACAGCCCTTGACCCATCCATATTCAGGGTGGTGAGGCAGAGACCCTTTCTGGCTATTCTGTGTGAGCTGCTTTCTAAATTTTGGGATGGAAAATTTTTTAAATATTGATTAAAAATAGGCAAGTGCCTGGGCTCCATGAAAGCTCTGGTGCTCCAAACTATGAGACTTGTTTGTTTTGGCTGGCTTTTATGGCCAGACTGACATATTTATGTAGAAAGCTCATATTTCGCTTTAACTTGGAATTTTACACATATGAATAATGAACTGAATGGAACGTAAGGCTGTGTTGGTGTTGTCATTGTCATTTCCTGGCATCTTCTAAAATGTGAGAAAACCTAGAGCAGACAAATTTCCCCATGGTCACTGCCCTCTTGGTCACTCAAGTTCACAAACAGCTGGATTCCCTGATAATGTTGTGGAGATGGGGTTGAGCAGCTGCCCCATTTGCTATGCAAAAGAGTTAATAAAAATTTTCATTGCTAGAGGAAAGCTTATATACAGTAGTCTGTTTGTCCCATATTTCAGCCACCTGAGTCATAGCCAAAGAAGCAATTGTCTACTACATATTTCAAACAGATGCTGAGGGTACGAAGGGTGACTAGAATTCACAGCAATGAAATCCTTCGCTCAAAGCTCCTTTGAAGGAAGTGAACTCATAAAACTTTTGTTGCAGAGTTATTTGTCCAGGTCTTTGAAGTATTTAGCATTAATTTAGCCTACAAATCATTGCCACCTCAGTTTTCCGTTGAAGTATCAGAGCCTGCTAAAGACATGCCCCGGATGTATGGGGTGTGGTGGGGGGGAGGATTCTGGAGGCAGACCTGCTAATTTAACTGTTATTATATACTTTGTTGTTGTTGAAAACCCTTTTAGGTACTATTGCATATTTTGTGACTTAAAACCGTTCTTTTGGAGTTTGTGTTTGTACAAATGATTGCAAAACATACAGACTAGATGGAACACCTGCTTGCTTTCCCAGTTTTTTTCCTATTGCACTGATACATCCTCTAATGGGGAAAAGCCATAGTGATGGTATTTGAAGGAAAGATGCTGGCAGTTACTGGAGTAAGAAACTCTACCAGGAAGGTTTTATGAAATGCGAAAAACAAAAATGGAGAGATCCACCTTAAGTATCTTCAGACTAAAATATGTGTAGATTGAGACAGGGCCTCACCCCTTGCTCATTTGCAGGCTCTTCTTAATTAGGCCTGTGAATTGTTCTTCCAGCTGCTTTTGGGGTTCTTATTCTTTCTATTTGTGGGTGTAATGAATGACTTAAAATTGCTTATTTCCTAATCTTTTCTAAAACAGCAGAATGCTCTCTACCCTCCCTTCCTAAAGTTCGTTACGGCTCGAACATTTTTAAGTATTTTTTTTTCTAAATAGCTCACAAGGGAGCTGAGAGAAGAAAAAATACAGAAACTAATGAATTAAATCAAGATTGCAAGTACCGAAATATGTGGTCCTGTCATTTCCATCTTCCAGTTTCACGACCTTCCTGACTGTCCTCGCTAAAATCATTCCTTAAATTCATGCCTATATATGCAGCCATCCCAGCCTCTCATTTGATAGGTGCCATTACATACCATTGGCTAGAATTCTCCTGGGTTAGCTTTTAATTTGTCTCTTGCCACTAAAAGTTAGTTCCTACAAAAGGGAGACCTTATTTGTCTTGTTCTCTCCTCTATCCCAGGTACTGAGGATACAGTAAGAACTCAATAAATAATGGAGTTTGAGTAGACAGCTGTTTTCAAAATCTCAACCATTTTAATGGCGTATGTCTTGTGGGACTGGCTTCCTCTTCAGATAGACTGGAACTTCTGAAATGTTCTCATTGATAATGCTTATTTCAGAAAAGATGTAAAAACAGAAGCTATGGGAAGCAATAGTTAATCAGAATTCTAGGCTAGTATTTAGTTGCATTTGTCCTAGTATTTTGGCGAGGTTTCAGTTAGCTAAGTATCTCTTATACCCTATAATTTACTGTATAGTTTCAGCTTTTCAAATAATGGCTTGCTAATGGTAAATGTTGTTTAACTTTCTAATTCAGGGGAGCTACCTGTTCAGCAGAATTTTAAAAATTGCAAGCGATGATTGAAACCAGGTTAAAAAGCACTTAAGGTACATTTGACCGTATGTTTGGCGTCTGCTTGGATCAGCCTATGGCTATCATTATTCTTTTTGAATCTGAACATAAACTGTAGGAAGGGATTATTTTTATTTGACCCAGAACTAAAACTTAACTTTGTTAAGCCAGTTTTTCCCTTTTTTGGTAAGCAGTGCATCATGCATTTAGCTTCTTCATCTGAAATGTTGAGTCAGTTTCTCTGAGTATCCTCATCATACAGATGCTCATTGCTGTTGATTTTTATCTCTGGGGTCTGTGATCACCCTGTTTCCTCTAAGGATGACTCCTGTGTTAAATCATGCTGAAATTATCATAAATGCCTACTGGATCTCTTTTTCAAGTTGTCTTGTTTATTACACTCATCAAAAACTTGTCTATTTTCCTTAAAGTGCACTTCTCATCACACGATTATCTTGCTTCCTATTTCCTACTGAATTGACTGTAAATTTCATGGTGTGGTACACAGGTCTTCAGGTGAATTACAGGTGGCCAACTACGCTTTTCTTCTATTATCTAGAGGCAGGGTCTGAGTCTCCTCTCATAACTACATGCAAAAGTGACATTGTGCCCTGCTGATTCTGGGGGCTTTTTCTTTGTTCTCAAGAACCATGCTTGCCTTTGCTGTATATGGAATCTCAAGCTGATGACCAAGAAGAGGAAGACTATGAGGAGAGAGAGGAAAGGGAGAGAATAGGGGAGGGAAAGAGTAGTAGAGAGAAACAAATGGAAACGAGGGAGATGCCCCCATCTTGGAGGCTCATAAAAGTTCCTAAGTGAATATGGTTGCATAAGTGACCCCCCCCCCACTGAAGAAGAATCACCCAGCTGATCCCAGCCAATCTACTGAATTTTAAGAAAAAGCAAGTCAAGTTTCCTGAATTTTTATGTGGTTTGTTACAAAACAGTAGACCAAGAGTAGTAACTAAACAAAGGACTTGGAAAACCATGTTCAGTTTAACCTCCCAGTTTTTATTCTGTGTTCTGTTCACCTCACAAAAAATTATCAGCCAGGTTTGACTCAGAGTGCCCCCAAAATGATCTGTGCTTCCCTTTGATATTGCTGCACATCTTTGTACCTTGTTCTTTATGCCATCTTCCCGCCAGGCAGTCGCCTCCCATTCTCCGAGGCCCTCGGAGCACAATGCTCCTTGACCTCTCTTAGATTTGCATTACAGAAGTAGTTCAAGCTAGTTGAGCATGGTGGGAGCATCAGGCTATAGTTAACTATAATCATCCTCCCATAACTGTGCTGTGGCCAGAAATGGACCATTGATATGACCATGGTCTCTTAGTATCCTACTACTGACCAGTGCTGTTGTAGCAGTTTTGGTTTGTATTGTAGGTACATGCTGTGGCATTGGTACAGTCAGATCACCTAACAGCCCATTTCCCAGAACACATCCCCACAGTTAAGTGACAGACACATAATTCTTTTTGGGTAGTCACACCTCATGTGACTTTTCACTTCCACAGCTGTAACATTGTCTGGCTGAGTTTCTGGTCTCATTTAGCCTTCGATGTTCTTGAGCAGACCTGGCCAGTAGAGTACTGTGCAATGGTGGACAGGTTAATGCAATTCAGGTTATTGTAGCTCTCCCTGGATCTGGCCAGTAGCTAGTTAGGTACTAAGCATTTGAAATGCAATAAGTACAACTAAGGAACTGATTTTCAAGTAATGTTTAAATCTAATTAATTTAAATTTTATAGTGGTATTGCTATCACTTTGGGTTGAATAGTTCTGGAATTCTCTGGAACTGAAATAGAAATGACTATAGTATTTTCACTTAATATTGATAAAAATTTAATATTCATTTTTCACAAGATTATATAGAACTTGAGACTCAGGAGCTGGTTAGGGTAACAGATTCAAACAACCCCATGCCTGAAGTTCCCCCAGTTTTTGACTCCCTCTGTCATCTCTTAAATCTTGCTTGGTGTTCAAAGACCTCACCTCTACCAAGATCTGGTGCCAGTTCTACTTTTCTTTTCGGAATCTAAATCGTTGCTGCTTCTGATCTCAGCCCAAGCATAAGCCAAGCCTGGTGTGGAGTTGCAATTTTTTACAAAACTACAATAGGCCCACACCGAGGGGGGCAGGACCCACGCAGCAGTGTCAATTGAAAACCAGCCGGGTGGCAAGTGCAGCACAGTATAGTGAGAATGGAGCCGCCTTCGGCCCTTTGGATGATTGGGGACACAGTAGAGATATTGTGAAATTACCTTTTTTATTGGTTATTGAGCCTTCTGCAGTAAATGCCTCTTCTTGAAGGAAGTGAAGAGAATCCTTGTGTTCAGCTTGAACTTAGGATGTGTGCATGACAGTTCCACACTCAGTCTATAATTTAGCAGAATTGAACTGGAGGATTTCTCACATTTGGGCTGACTTCCCTTGCGAGCATAATTGTGTTAATCAGGGCCTCTTTTCTCTTGATGATATTTACTGTCCTCTAAAATCAGTGGAAAAGATGCATCCATTTATGGCCTTATGAAGTAATGCCACCAGTAAGCCCATCCTGTCGTTCTGGCGGAATCCTGGTTTTGTTTTTATTCTCCTGCCAGGTAGGAAGAGGCATGTTAGTAAAGCCTTACTGAGTTTTATGAACTGGAAGTTGAAATATTATGCAGAAGGCTTCCAAAGCACTCTTGGTCTGCCCTCCACCTCTGCGTCTCCCGTAAAGACTGTTTATAATCCAAGAGAATGGGTCGCCTGTGTAAAGGCCCTCCCGGAACACCCCTCGTGCCTCTGATATAGTTGGTCTGGTCGGGAACTTCCTTGTCTCAGTGAATCCACTTGCTCACTCTCTTCCTCCTGCCACAGTTTACGACAATTTCCCCCTCCTCCCTGGTTATAGAAAATAACTCGTTGGCATCTCCTCTGCAGTAACCCATCATATACTTGAAGGCAGTTATTAAGTCAGCCCTTAGCCTTCTCCTTTGTAGGCTAAGCCCACCGTGACCCTTTTAACTTTCCCTCAGAGGTTCCATTTCCCATTGTCTTAATCATTTTGCTTGCCCATCTCTGGATTCTCTCCAGCCTTTTACAGTTTCTAAAAACATGGGATGAGAAAGGAGATCCTGTCTGCACGCCTATGTTTCTGCTGGTTTTCAAGGCTTCCGTAGGGGTTTCCTTTCAATTTCAAAGTGGTTTTTGAGTATTTCTTTCCCATTTAAGCTAAACATTCCCACCTTAATGTCGTTGGGTTTGTGTTCACTCTTTACATTTTGGGGGTTGGCGGGCTCTCTGGCTGAAAGAAAAATCCCAGGGTCAAATGGGATTTTTGCCATTTCTGCATCATTCCGTCTGTGTTGATCAGTATTTTACTTTGGGTTCTGTTGACATTTATTTTTGTGTTATTTGCATGGGGACTCTCTGTGTCTGTGTGTCTGTCTCTGTTTCTCTCTGTGTATGTCTCTGGCTCTGTCTTTCTGTCTCTCTCTCCCCCCCCCTCTCCTCTCCCTCTCCTCTCCCTCTGTCCCTCTCCTCTCCCTCTTTCCCTCTCTCCCTCTCTCCCTCTCTCTTCTGTCCCTGTCTCTCCCCACATCTCTTTCCTTTCTCCTTCCCTCCATGCCTCTCTCACCACAGCCACACTGTCTCTGCCCAATCCTGTCTTTGTGCCTGTGTCGCCACACCTTAGCAAGAGTGACTCAGAGAGAAGAGCGTGGGGCCTCTTGACTATCTGAGGTTCTTCCCTGGACATTTCATCTTATATCACCAATTTTTGTCTTTTCTAACAAACTCAGACTCTGCAGTCACCATCTTTTTCTTCTTTTCTTTAATTTTTTTTGAAAATATTTATTTATTTATTTGATAGAGGGTCTTGCTGTACACCTCAAACTTCTGTCTCAGCCTCCCCAGTGCTGGGATTACAGGATGTCCCACCACTCCCCGAGGTTCAGGGTCTGGCATGGCATGTGGTACAGGGGATAGACCCTAGGTCCTTATGCTTGCCAGGCAGGTGCTTACACCGCTGAGCTATCTCCACAGCCCTATTCATTTCATCTACTATATGACTCTTTGTTTCCCACTTGAGCTTGGAAGCTTCCTGTTGACTTGATGCTTGGCCAGAGCCTTTTGTTACCCCTGCATCACTAGTGTGTAATTAGTTGTGGTCTCTTATTGGCAGATGGGAAGGAAGGCAGGCAGGCAGGCAGGCAGGAAGGAAGGAAGGAAAGAAAAACTTGGTATCAGGAGGTTGATATTCTTGACTTAATCATGACACTGGTTCACACTGGGCAGTAGCCCTAATGCCACTGTCATCACTTTCCTCTTCTCTTTAATACATAGATTAAAGGATAAGTTCTGAATGTTCTATAAACTAAAATGTGGCTCTCATAGAGAAAGTGAGTGTTATAGTAGTCACTGGAGACTGGGAACGGTAGGGTTGGGGGACAGAAGGAAGTTCGAAGAGGGACACTAAAATGCAGTTAGAAAAGAAGAATTGGTCCTGATTTTTTTATAATGCAGTAAGATATCATTTCATATTTTGTTTTGTTTTGTTTTGGTTTTGTTTCTAGAGATTGAACCCAGTGTCCTCACTACATCCCCAGCCCATTTTTAAGGTAATATATTCTTTTTTTTAGGCTGGCCAAATAGCTCAGTGGGTTGAAGTGCCTGCTTAGGAGCCAGGGTTCAATCCCCAGGGATGTCATGCTGGCCCCACTAGTGGGGGGCACTGAGAAGGCAATTGAGACTGGGCATGGTGGTGTGTGCCTGTTATCCCAGCTCTTGGGAGGCCATAAACAGGAGAATCACTAGGAGTCCAATCTAGTAGTGAGACCCTGCACACCCTATAGACCCTGAAAATCCTGTAGACCCTTCCCTAAAATAAAAAATTTATATATATATATATATATATATATATGTATTTGTTTGTTTGTGTTTTGTTTCTTTTTTGAGACCTTGTCTCACTTAAGTGCCAAGCTGACCTAGTCTAGACTCCAGCTTACCATCCTCGTGCCTCACCATCCCAGAATGCTGGCATTACAAGCACGCAGCACCATGCCCTGCTAAGTAGAGTAAGTGCTACTTCCAGTAATCTATGGCATATTTTAGAATAACTAGAAAAGTATAAAAATTCCCAGCACATAGAAATTGTTAAATGTTGGGTGAGATGGAAGTGCTTGTGGCCCTGATGGGATCACTCTGCACTGTGGATGTGCATCTAGTTATCGTGCTCTACCCTGGAAATAAGTGTTATGTATAAACTTAAAAAAGGTTCTATAAGTCTCCTTGATTCTACCTCTTTTCAGCTATACATTCACATTTAATATGTAGCTTCAAATTCACTTCTGTACCTTTTTGGGGTGCAGGTGAGTGATAGTATTTTTATTTATATTTGAGGTCATACATTTCCAAGATACATTTGCTCAGCCAGCCAGATGTTTCAGTGCTATTTTTGTGCCCAGTCACAGAATACTATTATTGAAAAGCGCCTCAGAATTAAGGAGCATTCAAGATTGTCGTTTTGGGGGCTGGAGAGATGGCTCAGTGGTCTAAAGCACCTACTTGGAACAAGCTTGGCAAAG
>NDGM010954088.1:0-13683 GCA_002564305.1 Octomys mimax | reverse complement strand
TTTTTTTTTTTGGCAGAACTGGGGATTGAACTCAGACCCTTGCACTTGCCAGAGAAGTGCTTACTCTACTGAGCCATCTTCCAGGCTCCAGAAATATTTCTTAAATTCCATTGAGAATTTTAAAACTTCTGGAAGATAGAAAGACCATGAATATTATTCAAGCAGGATAAATTTTAAGACAAATAGGAAAATCAAGATAACTGTATTTAAATATATTGATCATATATGCATCTGAGAAGAGTAACTTGTTTGTTCTTCTCTAGCAAACAAAGATGAAAAGAAAATGATGGGTTTATTTTTATAGATGATATATCTAAAATAAAATTTTGGTGCATTCATAGAAAAATGATGCCACTTCAATGTGGAAAAAAATACACTATAATGTAAGTATGAATTTTTGAGGGAGTTTTTGACTACATATACGTAGTCAAAATTTCAAGTAGTATGGGCTTCTTTACTCTGTAGAAGATTCATCCCCCAAACTCCACATTAATTTGAAAAGCCCAGAATACTGTGTAACTTTCAAATATTATATCTTTAAATAAAAAATAAAATTTATAAACTGCAAAAATATTTATTTGAGTCACCAAAAATGTTAGAAGGGGCCAGGGAAATGGCTCATTAGAATAAGTGCTTCCCTGGCAAGCACAATGGCCTGACTTCAATCCCTGGTTCCGCCAAAAAAAAAAAAAAAAAAAAAGTTAGAATAGGGCCTGCATAATAGCTCAGCAGACTGAATGCCTGCTTAGGCAAGTGCAGAGACCAGAGTTCGATCTCTGGCACCACATGTCACCCTGGCCTATCCCCAGGCATGCTGAGTCACCCACCAGGATTGGGTGTGGTGACGCATTCCTGTAATCCCAGCACTGGAGAGGCTGAAAACAGGAGGATCACTATGAGTCCGAGCTATGTAGTGAGATCCTGTACCAAATAACCAAATACATTTTAAAAAAACTGCTAGAATACTAAAAATATTTAATACTTAATAAAATGTTTAATTATTAGTATGATCTACACTAAAAATTAAGTGAGACATTGTGGAGTTGAATTTTATGATAATTCCTAAGTGATAAGGTATTAATACACAACATAAATTTTCCCTTTATAGTTTCTCACCAGTGCTGAAATACCAGTCAGTGAGCTGGGGTAAGGGGTATAACCTTATAAAGGTAAACCGCATACTTTATTATACTGATAAGGTACCTAATATTGCTAGTTGTGTATGGTAAACATCATTGCTTTTTAAATAAATACAGTAAAATTTATGGAGGGTAAAACACATGCTGGGAAAAAGGCTTTGGGCTTTTGATTTCCATATTTAAGGGGGCGGATCAAGACAGCCAGCAGCCCATGCAATTGACGGTGCTCCCGGGGTGCTACTTACAGGCACGACAATGCTGTAGTGGATGCAGAACCCGGGCTCCGAAGGGAAATACTCATCAGACACAAACTTTATCCGGATCTGATTTCCTTTAGAAATCTGTTTTCCTGGGGCAGCAGCAGAGCCACACCAGCGTCCCAGGACACTTCCATCACTGGGCTCCTCAACCTCTACGAAATCATACCTGAAACAGACAAGGGGGAGACAGACGTTAGGACCGGTCACCCTGGCAATCAGTTGCAGGAAGCGAGGAACCTCAGCAATGAGTTCATCCAAAATGGAAGTCATCAAATGTAATGATACCATGAGACAGAGGGAGAGAGAGAGAGAGAGAGAGAAATGAGACACCAGTTGAAGAAATACGAGTCTGCCATGCGAAGGCCTCACGTGTTGATATTCACAGATTCCAAATGCAATGAAGCATTAACTCTGAATGTGAGTACTGACATTCACCCCAGGCGTTACTCAGCTCCGCTTCTAACTGGGCATGACGTGCCTCTGACCTCGCTTCCTGCTCTCACTGCCACTACCTCAGGCGCCGACTCTTCCCCTGCAGGTACACATGTTTGCCTGCGGCCTCCTGCCTCCCCCATGACACAAGCTTTCTGGAGTCACCTCAGTGGACACAAATCCTACACGTCCTCCTCTGAACACTGCTGCTCTGAGAGGTCTCCGGTTCTCAGCTCACTTTATATAAACAAATACTTTGAATATCAATCAGTGAATCAGTCCATCTGCCTATTAGTCCCTCTCATCTTCTTAGACAATTAAATACTTAAAACCAATGGCTACACGTTTCTATTTAATACTTTTGCACTACACATAGTACTACAAACATAAGTAATTCGTATTTGTCTTAAACAAATGTCAACTTTAATTTGAAAGATCAGGATCAGAGGTATTTACGTGAAATAGTATTGCCACAAAACGGGATGTTTTAGAGATCTCTGCAAACACTGCAACATGGCTCCACAAGCAGGCGCGGAGCTCCTGAGATGTAAGAGTCAAGGTCCAGAAAGGCTCAAAGCCGCGAAGTCCTGACAAGGAGCAGAGTTCTCATGCCCGCCCTGATATTTCACCAGACACCTCACTCAGGTAAGCGTTTTCCCTCATTTATCTGAGGCTGGAACCTACCAGTATCTCACAGCAAGATACATACGTCCACCGGGTGAGCTTGAGCTAAAATTGCCGGAAACAGAAGCACAGCTGCCAAGCAAAGGAGGAGAAGGTTCTGTATTTGATTTGGAACTTTTCTAAAAGCTACTGGTCACTTTGGAGCAGCAGGCCACCATGTGACGCGCTGCCGACAGCAGGGGCCTCAGAACTGAGACAATTAAACATGCTCTCAGTAGCCTATAACCGCAGCTAGCACACTCACAGTAGGTGTGTTTACGAGAGGCACGCTGGCCACTTTTTCTTGTTCTCATGCAACAATGTGCCTCAGTATCCTGAAACATACTATTTTAACATAATGTAGCTGTTAGTGTTTGAGCTACGTCTAACATCCAGGTCATCACATTTATTTTTCAAACAGCTGTACATATGGCAGACGATGGCTTCTATGAAATGAGGGAGAGAGAGAAAGAGGGAGAGAGAGAGAGGGAGAAGGGAGAAAGGGAGAGAGAGAGAGAGGGGAGAGAGGGAGGGAGAGAGAGACAGACAGAGACAGAGAGAGAGACAGAGACAGAGAGAGCTACGGGAAGGGTTGGGGTAGGGTGGAGGAAGCAGGGTAGATGTTTCAGGTACAGGTGGTCCAACAGTTTATACTTTTCATTGTCATCAAATGGTGACTGGCATCTCATGCTTATCTATGTGGACACCAAAGCTTCTCTTCCCAGAATGCCTGCTTGCTCTGTGCCTGGGAGCTAAACCTGCCTTTCCTGGGTTTTCACCATGCATGTCGGAGATGTTCCCGAAGCACTGACTTGATACTAATTGCAGTGCTGGAGTCTCAGGAAACAAAGATGAAACTACAGCCTCTCTGGCCTCAGGGTCCAAGAAACACATCCCCAAGACTTTGGCAGAAAGTACACTGTGCACAACCGCGGAACATGGTGGGGTCACTGCGCTGTGAGACGAGGCTCCAGTTACTAAGGTCCTGACATCTGCCAGGGGTGAAAGGGGGGGACTTGGAAATGGCTTCCGGCAGGAACGAGAGGCCATCGCGTCTAAGACAAGAACACAGACAGTGGGCAAGGTCAAGGTCAGTTGGGAACAGAGGAAGGGGGACAAAGCAGCAGCCGAGCCCCAGGTGGGAGATGGCCCCAGATGCGCAGTGTTGGTTTTGAAAGACTAGGGTGTGAGAGCTGATCTTATAGACCAACCTTGTAAGCAGAAGCGGGCGCAGTTGCAAAAGGCCCTAAGAATCTGTAAAATTTTAAGTTAGTGTATCACAAGGTAGAATTTCACACACACACACAAAAAAACAAAAAGAAAAAAAAATCCGAATGTGTCTTTTGTGAAGATCTGGCAATAAGAAGTATCACTTGCTTTACTCTAACTCCAGGATGGCTCATCGCCAAAACTGACATAGATTGCAGGGGAGGGTACCTTGTTTCCTTATCTGCCTTCTCCCGAGCTCCTGCGGGGCAGGCCCCGAGCACAACCTGCGGAATCTTCGGGGAGCGAGGGCTGGCATCCCGGCCTCACATCAGTGGAGGCTGTGGCTAAGGGGAACAGCTCCAGAGGAACATGCCATTTTTGGTTTTGTAAATCCTTATTGACCTTCTACGCTTCTTTCTAATGCTGAATCTCTTCGTGCATTTATATCACGAGGCCTGGCTAGTGACTGAGTCTGCCACCCTTCAAAGATGAGGAGGAGGGAAACAGACACGGAATCGTGGCATATTTGAGGAATGCCAGGAACCAGCGGAGACCACACCCCGGGGATGACACGGGATCCACAGGAGGCGGCCGGAGAGCATGTCTGCCAGAAGCAGAAGCGGTCACAGCACCCCACGTCAGAGACAGATCAAAGAGCAGGAAAACCAAAGTGCGTCCATCCACTAGACTCGGTGGCTGTGAAGTCGCTTTCAATAACCAGACTGGGCAGAGCACGTTAAATCAGAAGTCTCTGGGGAACAGTTCTGAAATAGCTGTTTTCAAATATAGAGAGTATCCTAAGAGGAAAAAACCATCATATTCCACAAAGCAAAATTCACAATGTATACAACTGTTTTACTACACATAATTTTCATTTCTATTTTTTAAAACTGTATTTATCTGATTTGTCACTTCTTTAAATGTTCTTACACAGGGTCTTTAACCTCGTAAGGGAATATGTAGGTAATAAGTGCTAAGAGTTTACAAGGATCGAGTAAGTCTCTGGGAATATAACTTGGCTTTAGAAGGCCTGCTGTAAAACCCTACACATGACCTCTTCTGGCCTTCTTACCCACATGAAGACTGCTGTCTTGCAAAGAAACAGGCAGCAAGCACATAGTGACTTGGTTCCAAAAGATTTTCTGCTGAATTTGATACCATTTAAAAAATAACCTTTGAAACACTTTCTAGATTTACAGCGAGATAACTGGCAACTAACTCTTACGTGCTCATGCAGGCCTGCAGTACACATTATCACAGGGCTCTAAAAACCCCACAGAATTCTGCATTCCAAGAAGGTTACATGAAATGAACACTTAAAAACCTGCCCTGCTCTTTGTGTATAAAACAGGGAAACTTAGTACCTGCTACCAACTTTTATAGTAAATGAGGCACTTCAATTTTTTTCAAAACTATTGTCATGCAATAATATGGTTCTGAAATTATTCCAATTATTTTAATATCAGTAGGATGGTCACATTTGAAAGGACTAGTACTTACTTATTAAGGCTTTATTTTATCCCTAAAGAATATGATTACAAATATAACCTTTTCCCCCTTTCATTTTCTCTTTTTTCCTCTTTTTTTCTTTTTAGCTCAATTTGGGTCATGGACAATGCACAGGCCAAAGCTCAGGCTGTCACTGGTGGAGGACTTCCCTCCAGCAGGCCTTGGATTTGATTTCTATCACCATAAAAATACAATGAAGCACATCGACTGCAGACCCACCTAGGAAGGATGCAGCGCTTGGGGTTTTATGATCTGACAGTTAAGGCTGGAATGGCATAAGGCGCCACCACCTGACTGTAGGTTGCCTTTGTGTGTGTGTATGTGTGTGTGTGTGTGTGTGTGTTTTCTTTTTAGGATAGAATATATTTATTAGGGGAAAGAAAGCTCCTGTCCTAGAGAAGGACAGAAGGGGGCCCCGAGCAGGTCTTCCCTGGGAAGCTGTCACTTCCAGGGACTTTTATGGAGGAAAACCATGTGGTAAGGCGGGTCTTAGGTGGTGGAGAACATGGGAACTCACTTAGGTGGACATGAGGTGGGATAAAACTATGATCAACCAATGAGATTACAAGCACCATTGCTCAGGGAAAATTGATTAAATCCAGTAACAAATGGGGAAGTGAATCACATAGCAAGTGGGCATGAATATGGGACAGGGTCCCTTCCTGTTGGGGGTCAGGTTAGTGACTCATTTGAGTTCCTTTGAGGTGAGTGATACCTATTTAGAATATCAATCCCTGATGTCCATTGCTAGGGAAGTATGTAGCTGTATTTGTTTCCTCTTTTGTCTTGAGGTTTGGCCCATACGGAAGTATCTCTTCCCAGCTGCAAAGCCACCTTGTCTTCCATCTTGTCTCCTTGAGGTCCTGGCCCTGTCTGACTGCCTACAATATTTCCATCTAATTCAGTGCCTACAACATTCCCCCCTGGGAAGTAACTGGAACTGCCGTAAGGGAACCGTGGGCGATGACCACTCTGGCTTCTTCAGGGTGAAATTGTAGTTGTTGACTTGCAGTCAGAGATACTCTCCAGAGGTTGTGTCTAAAGGCCTTCAATAGACACCAGGCATTTTTATCTTGGGTAGGCAGAACAGCTTTAAATCTTGAGTAGACAAACCAAAGAAACTATTAAATAGGCAGGAGCCAAATAATAACATCAGCAGGATAATTATAAATACAGTCAAAATGATTTTCACCAAGTAAACAGTAATGATTTGATATCTTATATTCTGAACAGCTATTGAGACATTAGCAGATGGATCTAGGATGTGATAACCTTTTAAAGTTTGTACTTATAAAAAGACTAGTCGGAAGGTTTTGTAGGTCCATTAGCAGAGATCCCTAAATGTGGGGTTTACTCTTTTTCTTATCTCGCAAGGCCACTGGGTATTGTCGCAAAACAGCTGGCGGCCTCATTACTGGGGCACATGAGCTGCAGGACCTGTGGGAAATGCTGAGTGCTTGCAATCTGCAAGTGGGCCCCTGGCTGGGTAACTACTGACACATCTGCACGAGCATCTATTAAAAGTTTAACAGGCTTTGAACTTATCAAGGACACAGCACAGGGCTAGGAAAAGAGTGTGCGTTCAGTCCCAGAGTCTTCTCTAATAATTCCAGGTGCTTTTGTTTTGTTTCTGACAGAATGCCATCCGCAGAATCTGATGCACGCAGAAATTCATTAGTTGGTGTGGCATGTAGTATAATAGAGCAAGTCGCCAACTAGGAAAAGAAGGAAACCGCTAGGACAGTGTTTTATACATAAAACTAAGTCACTGCTAAATTCAGAAACACTTCCACGCTCAGGTGCCTGTCCTGAGGCCACACTAAGCCGCACAATGCATTCTCAGGTGTTGATTTTCAAGGAGCAGAAGCGCCCACATCAGTGTTTAAGGGATTTACTAAGCCTGCTCCACGAGCCAATCACACACCACGTTCTCACGGCAACCTGATACAGAGTGCACCATGCTAAGTGGTTTATAATGACCACCCTCTCTCCAGCATGCCCCTGGGGACCCAGGAGGATTCGTGTTCTTTTATGTTTAACAAACAAGTCTGGCGTTGCAGACAAAATTTTCATTCTCATGTGGGAATTTAAAAACTACAGAGGTGGTGGGGGAGGGGGGTGTTTTGTTACCACAGTGAATTATGAGGAGGATTCCAAAGAAGTAAATGCACTAGTATAAATATCATCGTCCAACTCCAGCTTTATTCGTAACAACAAGCCAACCCTGCAAAACAGGCTGTTTCTAGTCCGTGCTAACCAAAACTGTGTGAAATAAATCTGCCCCACGAAGTATCAAACCTGACAGCAGTGTGAAACCTTGCCCACACATGAATGAGGATTATAAAAAGACCCAGCTTGGCAAGTGACAGCTGCAGTCTGAGCTTGTCATGAAAGCTAATAAAATTAGTAAGATGACAGATATTCTACAGCACTTATTGGCTTCTACTTCAGCTTAGGAAAATGCAACTCAGCCACAAAATAGACATTTTTTATTTCTGTTAGGATGCCAAAATACTTGCACTTTTAAGTTTTATTGAAATAATTTGCAAAATTAATAGCTATAATTATGAAGTGATTCTTGTGGCAGGCACCTTGGCGTGTTTTTTATATACTAACTCCACTTGATCCTCATAGCAATCATAAAAGTTGCTACTGTTGTCGTGTCCATGTCAAATTCACAAAACATACAAAAGGCTGAGTGCTTTGGCAAAAGTCATACCACAGCCACTAAATGTAGAACGCCTTCAATTCTAAGAGGCAAACTGGAGCCCAGGCTCTTAGACATTGAGCCTCAGGTTTGCTGTATTTTAAGTATGGCTGTGTAACTGTATCTTCTTCATTCTGAGGCTTTGGTGCAGAGAACGCATGTGAATTTCCTACAATTGGGCAGAGCTACGCTCAATCACCAGAGACAAGCTATGGGTCAGTCCAAGTAAAATTCACTGTAAACTTGACAACTTGAGCACATACACTTTATGCATCTTTGCTGCAAATAATTTGGTGATATTTACCCAAAGCACATGAAATGCTTTGTGAATTTTAAACCTGTGCAGAAAATGTGAATCAGGGAACAAAAACCCACTCCAGGAGTACTACAGGCGGCTGTGTGGAAGTGGGCGTCCTCTCTGCGTCCAGTGGCACAAACTATACAAGCATGAGATGCGTGGTCTAAGGTCATCTCATTACTGAACAAAAATACTGCAGATATGTAAGCCAGGAGCTCCATCTACAAACTTAGAAAAATAGGAAGCAAAACAGAATAAAGGGAAAGGTGATGCCAAGCACTGTAAGAGATACATATAAAAACATAATTTAGAATTAAAATCAAACACTGATGCTGAAGGAGAAAGAGAATCAAGAATATCTTAAGTCAGCAATAAACCCACATGCCCATTTTAAGCTAGAAAGAAAGATAAACTCAAGGCTTTTATAGATAAGTGGGTGCAACTGGAGACCGCACAGAGAAGTGAAATGCATCAGACCTGCGTGTGTAAATGTGGCGTTGTTTGTCGAGGGTGAGAACCTGAAAGAAGAACTAAAATCCGAACGGCTCAATGGATGCTACGAAAGGGAAAGGATCAAAGAGAAGGTATAACTGGGGTGAGGAAGGGGACAAAAGGAGGAAAGAAGAAAGGGAAAGACAAACATATCTGTAAATACCCAGGAGGGCTGAGGAAACCACACTGCCAAGTCTGCTGCGCTCCTGACAGGGGCAGGACATTCTTAAATTTCTGTTTTTCTTTTCTGTTCTTTTTAACTGTTTTGACCAGTTTTGTATGTTTATATCTTGTAATTTGAACAACAAATTTGAAGACTACAATATACAATATAACAACCACTGCCAAATTGCTATCATTTTGCTTAATAAAGTTCTTTATCATCTCTAATGTACTTTATGCTATATTTCATTCTCTTCAAAAAAGTAAAGATTAAAAAAAAGTAAAGATTAAAAATATGGGAAAACAGCAAAAAGAAGTCAGCAGTGAGGAAGAGGATTTAACCACTCGGATCTGACAATAACAATATAATTACAAGTTGTATTATGAATGTTCACAATAATTCTCAAAAAAATAAATACAACAAATGATTAAGAAATTTACACTTACTCATAAAAAAGGCATTTATATTTACTGAGAGGGTTGTGAAAATGAACAGAAAAGCACCTCTAAAGGAAAGATAAAAATTTGCCAAACATTAGTTTACAAAGTTTAAGCAGACTGGGGAGTCATAAGACAGTTGTGTCGGGCAGTAAAGGAATATATATTCACGGCTTTCCGTAAGCAACTAAACACGGCAGCTTGCCTTTCAATTAACGGCCAACAGTCCTCAGAAGGCCTCAGCCTCACACCAGAGTCCTCTGGGAGGGCAGCACTTAACATGAAAGACTGAGGCCTAGTTCACTTTTAAGCAGAAGGAACTACAACATTTCCCCAAAATTTAATCAAATATTATCCATCAGTGGATTAAAAGATTAATGCTTTTTGACCCAGGGTGCATTTTGTTTATGGAGGAAGATTAGTATAAAAATGACTCTAAAATAGTAAAAGGAAAAAGCCTATGTGATAAGATTAATAAATGCTGAATTAATGTGATTTATAATCAGCTACTCGGATAATAACAAAATGAATTGAACAGCAAGAAACTTTCCAATTATAGGGAAAATTACAAGTAACTAACACATGAAATAAAAGTAAAGTTAGTATCATCAAAGTCAGAACAAAGACAGAGCTGGTAATTCTCATCACTGGATTTGAAAATTTGAGGGGAAGCAGAAGCTGATTTAGTCAAAGAAGAAAAGCTGGAATGGAAAGCGAGGAGAGCGCTGGTCCTTGCTCAGCAGCGGTTCTTTTATTTAATCAGAGCGCCGAGATGGTTTTCCGGGGAGGGCCAGTTCGCAGCGCGCACTCCCGGCCCCTGAGCTGGGAGCCCTGGGCGCAGCACCCCCGGGTCTCGCTGGGGACCGCCCGAAGCACAGCGGGGGCCGGCTCCTCAGGAAGAGGCGCAGGGCTTGGCCAGCGGGGAGAGGCCAAGCGGACTCTGGGCTTCCTGGGCTTTCCCTCACACCTTCCAGTGAAGCGCATGACCACACCAGCAGCCAATCAAGACCCGTGGTTAAGAGAGGAAAATCAGAAACTGCGTGAGGAACATCTTTTCACAGAAGCTAGAAACCACATAGTTAAGTATTCATCAGTGCTGGGTGTGGGGTGCACGCCTGCAATTCCAGCTCTTGGGAGGCCGAGGCAGGAGAACTGCTGAGCCCGAGGCCAACGTGGGCTACACAACGAGTTCAAGACTAGCATGAACCACATAGTGAGACCATCGCAGAAAAGAAAACCAGCAACAAAAAAGAAGTTATCAAGTACAAGAGTTTACTGTAAAGAGAAATACAGTATTACCAAATGACAATAAAGCACAGATTTTTTTTTTAACAAATTCTCAAGGCTTCTGAAATACTACACAAAATAGCGACCACCTAAATAAGGCAAGAGCGGACGGCGCCAGAGAGCACATGTGAGGACCCAGAGACTCCCTGGCCCCAGCTCATCCAACTGTCGGGTGAACTCACCTGGCTCCTCTTATTGTGCCCATTCTAGGCGGGTTGGAGAGCTGTACACCACAGGAGTTATCAGCTAGAAGAGCCACATCTGGCACGGAGTTAGTTCCAGGCTCCCGGCCCCAAATCTTGAGTTTCACGTGACTCTCTAGTTGAACAGGACAAGTGAGGATGTACCCAGCCCAAGCATCACTGTCCTTTCACCACTGCTGGGATTCCAATGCCAACTCTACAGAGATTTTCTACAAAACAGGGAAACCGTATTCACTCGTCCTCAAGGTTGCTGTGTGGCTGCGATAAAGGAGAAAACGTGCGTTGCTCGGCACCTTGCCCAGCAAGACACTGTTTAATACCAGGTTTGTTTTCTTTTAGGAGAAATAATTGCTGATAATTCACACCATATATGGCGTGGGCTCACGGAAGACTTCTCTCCTAAAGAGCAGATGCCAAAGCTGCTTGCTAAATGCTGATCAGCATAGGTCACTGAGGCTGGGCGTGAAAGTGCTGCACTTACTTCAGGTAACACGTGTGTGCAGGTAGAGGGCATGCTGTGAAGTTCTGTATACCGTCGGTAGGGATGTGAACTGCTCTAGCCAACTGGAAAACAAGTACAGAGATGTCTTACAAACTATATATAGGTCAAGAAGACCACCTTCTGGATATATTTTCAAAATTCTCCAAGCAATGTCTGCTTATCACATTCAACCCTGAACTGTTCGTATTGAAAGTGTAGAGTAAACCAGAAGTCTCTCCACAGATGAGAGGAGAAGGGAATGAGAAAGGGAAAATGTGATGCACGTGCTAAGTAGAATATTATATGAGGGTGAGAAGGAAGACCTTTTGCAAGTTCTAACTGTGCGGAAGGAGCTGGAGGCCGGGGTGTTCAGGGAGATGCGCGGGGAGCAGGAACGCTCTGCACAATCTCATTTATATGTGGGATCTTAAAGTCAATCTCAAAAACAGCAGAAGGGTGATGAGAGGAGGCTGGGAGGGTGGGAAGGGGAGGTGGCGTGGCTTGGCGCGTGCAGAGAGCATCCCATAGCCGAGGCTAGCACTGCAGGACGCCTGTGCTGCGTGGTCAGCAGAGACAGGGTGTCTGAGACGCAGGACCAGCCCGGTGCCCGTGGGTTGTGGCTGCAGCTGTGTGGAAGCCAGCCTGCCCAGAGCAACGTGAGCGCAGACACGGGTGCTAGCAGGTCACCACTGGTGCCTTTTATCTCAGGACACAGCAGATTCCTCTGGGGGTGACTTCAGCCCTTAGCAGGCCAGTTTTCTGTCTGCATTTTCTGACAGGTACAGAGATGGTGCTGGCATTTTTAATGCTGCAGAAATTGAATTTGGAAGGTGTAAAAAGCACTCCCTAGCCTCTTCAGAGCTTTTTTCCTGATGAGCACCAGTTCCTGAATCAAATATGACCCATGCTCAGTCAGCTGCTACCTGGATGCCACCACTGGGGCACCCTCACTGGCATCTCTCTGCCCTGAGGGAAGCTATGCAGAGGTTCCCAGGTCCTGGCACTCTGTGACCTCCGGTCACTTCCCAAGGAAGGCGACTCTCTGGTGCGTCCTGCTAACAGTCGTGTTGTCAGCACCCGTGGTCCTCTCTCCTCTGAGGCACCACTTCCTGTAACTTCCCTCCAGCATCTCTTGGGAAGCTTTAGTGTCCTCAGCACCGGGTGGCTTCCTGAGGCAATGCTTTGTGCTGTGCGGTTATTTAGAAAAGGCACTTGTGTGAGTCACTCTTGGCCATGATTAAGTAACAGCTCGCCTGAATGATAGGACACCTCGGGTGCACGTGCCAACACTGGTATCAGTGCAGTCAGTACCGAAAGCAAGTTGAGGAATTAAGCTCAAGAAATGAAGCTCACCATCTGTTTAGACTTTGGCAAAATAATTCTCCATGTATTACTCCCTTAGCATGCCCCTCTTCCTTCAGCAGACAGGGAAGGAGTTGAGGGTAGGACAGATCCTCCACCAATAAATGCAAGCTCCTCAGATCAGGCTATGAAGGGACACGGGGACAAGCAGGCACATTTGAAGTATTACACAAGGGGCCAGAACTTGTCTGGAGCATGACCTGTCTCAGCTCCTCGGTGACAGGCTGCTCCCAGTGCAGAGGCTGTGAGGTAGCAGGCAGAGAGCATTCTGCACTCCATAGTCTGACCGTGCTAGTATTGTCCTTTTCTAAAAAAATGCTTTTGATACAGGGTCTCACTATACACTTTGGACTCATAGTGATCCTCCTGGTTCAGCCTCCTTAGTGTGCCCCACCACGCCCTGTCCAGGTTCAGCGCATCTTGGGGCAGGACCAGCGTGGCAAGTGGTGCTAGGGATCGAGCCCTGGTCCTTGCACTTACCTAAGGAGACACTTAGTCTGCTGAACTATCTCGCAAGCCCTGCCGGTATCATTCTTTTAGCTCAATAAGCAATTCTTGATGACTATAAAAGCATTTCTTTTAAAGCAGAATTTCAGTCAAGTTTTTGTTTTCAGTAATCAAGAAGTATTTACTTACTACAGGTGAGTGTGTGTGTGTGTGTGTGTGTGTGTGTGTGTGAGTGTGTGTGTGTCTTTCAGACATCCTTCCTGATTTGCAGATGAAAGGATGCTGTTGGAAAGGACCGAGCTAAAGCTAGAAAGGTAGGCGCCATGGCGGTAAGGCGGGCCGGGACGCCGGCGCTGCTCTTCCCAGCACTGACATGAATTCAGGCGTTATTTTATTTTATTTTAACTGTTTGAACTTTTTAAAAATTGTATTCATTTTAATGAGAAAAAAGATAAAATACCAATGGAACAGTTTTAAAACAGGCTAGTAGGACAGTTATAATAATTAATATATTGCATACTGCTGTCTTCTTAGTAGTTGTTCAGAGGACAAGATGCAGACATAATATCTTGTCTAAACAATATTAGTACAAAC
>NDGM010954080.1:0-17726 GCA_002564305.1 Octomys mimax | reverse complement strand
GGCCTGAGCCAACTGAGCAACCTAGTGAGACCCTGCCTCAAAAGTTAAAAATAATTTTTTAAAAAAGCTGAGAATGCAGCTCAGTGCAAAAGCCCTGGCCTGGGCTCAAGCCCCAGTGCTACCAGAAATTTAAAAAAAAAAAAAAAAAATCTGCAAAACAATTTAAAAGAACTATGGTAAAAAGTCCACATTTGAGGTGCAAGAAGCATGCACCTGTTGGGTGGTGAAGTCCAGGAGTGGCCTCCTGCCTCCACCATCACACAGTGAGCAGCCCTAAGCATGTGCCTCACCTGCGCGGACCGCAGCTTCTAATCTGCAAAGCAGGGCTCGTCAGGACCAGCGTCTCAGAGCACACGTTGGAAGCCCACAAGCCGCTCACCGAGTGCACCACTCTTAGAACTGGCAGAGGGCACGGCCACCCGCATCTGCTACGATTACCGCTCCGTGCCAGGCTTGGTCGCAGCAAACTGTGCTGCTGCATGGGGCAAAAGCAAGCCTGAGATGCAGGTGAGGAAACACCTCCTGCTAAGGGAAAAATCAACAAGACCTGGAGGACGAGCGCTTACCTTAGTCAACTTAAGAAAGGGTGGGAGCAGATATTCCTGGGAGAAAGAGCACCAGGTGTGAAAAGGCTCCACAGTGGAGAAATCTGACATGCGCAGACATACATAGTGGTGTTGTTTCTAACAGTGGCCCCAGAGGCTGTTCCCAAGAACACAAGACCATCTTCATTTCATTCATGGGTCCTGCTAACCTACGTGTCGATTCACTCATTGTCAAAATATTTATCGAGACAATTATTTATTGAGTGTCAGGAGTATCCTCAGAACTGAGGCATAACATAAATTTTTGGGTTCATGAAACCATATGCTCACTCTAGGCCACTTACGATATTTATCAAAAAGAACTGTGAGGAATAGTATTCGGCAAAAGTTGCCAGAATCTCTTGTAAGAGCTGGAGTCCATCTCTCCCAGGCCGGATCATCAAGGATACGTGGGTCTGGGTCGCACTGTTCTGAGTCCTCAGCCAGGGGCTCAGAGAGGAAAGAGGTGGCACTCAGCATGGGGAACGTGTCCACCACCAGGGTCAGCACCGTGGCTTCCTGGCAGGCTCAAATGTGGTAACAGAAGTAATTTCTACCGATAGAAGTTCTCTCTCTCTTCTCCCTTGTGACTGATGCCAGAAAATGGGTCCATCCAAGGAGGCTGAAGGGCTCCAGCCAGCTACCAAGGCATCCGCTGCGAGCCACACATATTCCAAACCTGACTCAGCCTCTCCAGCCTGACTCAGCATCCTCTGCCCTGACTCAGCAGCTCCAGCCTGGCCGCGAGCCAGAGTCCGCCTGCCTCCCCCGCTCCTGCGACTCCATAACCGCTGCTCGCACCAAGTCACAAGTCTGACATTGCTTTCGCTCCCCCAAGGCTTCTCTGCTCCCTGCCATCCTCGGGGGAAGGGTGAGCCCGCAGCCCGGCATGCTGGGCCCCACTGCCTTAGGGAAGCCTCCCGGCTCCTCCCTTGCCCCTGCCTCACCCCTGCACAGGCTCCAGCCTCATGGGCTCAGAGCTGGGGACACAGCAGTGCCCTGGGCTTCATGCCATGACTATGAGCCAGATGCCCCCTGCGCCCTGGTGAGCGCCTGGTCCTCGGATTTCGCACCTGCTCTGGCAAACCTTGCCCGGCAAGACTTTCTCCCTGCGCCTCGAGAGCACGCCGCACACAGCAAGGGCTCAGCACAGGACGGTGCGGTCGCTCGCTGGTCTCTCCTTGAACTGGCTCAGCAGGTTCCAGTCAAGCACAAGGCTTGGCTGAGGCAGAAAGACCTGGGTTCTGGGGCCAAGAGATAGCTCAGTGGCTCACGCGCCTGCCTGGCAAGTGCAAGGCCCTGAGTTCAATCCCTGGTACCAGAAAATTAAAAAACAAACAAACAGAATGACCTGGGCTCAAATCCCAAGTAGGTCGAGTAGTGGATATTTGACCTTGAGCATGTTGCTCCCATCCCCTAATTCTCATTGTCTTCATTGTTGCTTCTCTCTCAGTTGGGTGATGTGGGGAGTAAAGTAAGTATCTAATATAAGCCACCCAGCACAGAGGTACGTGATCCCTCAGCAGATGTTAGCACCTATCCCCATCTCTCATCACTCAGGCTCCAATTCCCTGGTTCAAGCAGACATTACCAATCTACCAGGAGCCTGCAGAATGCTTTTAAATGCAGAATACCAAATAGTCCCTACTAAGCAAGTGCAGATGGGACAGGACGATGTCTGCTGAGCTGCCCTCATGATCCTCGTGTGCGGACGGCTACGCCTGGCATGGAGCCCAGCACTCAGCGGGTGCTGGGCAAGGGTTATGCACAGAAGAAATGGCATGGTGTCCCATACACTCGAACCTTTT
This sequence comes from Octomys mimax, assembly GCA_002564305.1. Taxonomy (NCBI): domain Eukaryota; kingdom Metazoa; phylum Chordata; class Mammalia; order Rodentia; family Octodontidae; genus Octomys; species Octomys mimax. The sequence continues at coordinate 15,334 of NDGM010954080.1, read as the reverse complement.
GGAGCAGCTCTCGTCTTCTCTTAATTATTAATTTCTGGTGGAGTTTTTTCTTTTCCTGCTTTAAGTCATTGTCCAGCTTCTGTTTCACAGAGAAGATTTCCATCTGAACCCGTTCCAGCAGCATTTCCATCTGATCTTCGTCCAAGTACCCCGCCCTAGAGGGAAAGGATGAGAAGTCAGTGAACACAGGGTTGAAGCCCCCCAGCTTAACAGAGGTCGTGGCTGGACATCCAATTCTGTGTCAGCTTGGGCTGAATAAGAAAAGTCTTCACCCTCCAGGGACAGCAGGAGCAGCAACTGCACAGCTGAGCTGCTGGCAGAGTGCAGGCAGTGTCCTAAGAGATGGGTGGAGGGCGCAGGACAGGACAACGCGTGAGGGCAGGCACCTGGGAGAAGGAAACGGGGTGGGGGGGGAGCACCAGATATACAGAGAGGATTTCCCAAGAGCAGCTGGTGGACCAGTGACGCAGGTGTCAGGAGCAACTCAAAGCAAGCCACAGAGGGGAATGTGGAATTATCCCATGGGATGCTCAGAGACAGACCCAGACCCCCAGGATCACTGGGGCTGTCCATGGCAATGTCTCCAGTTGATGTGAACTAGGGGACACGTGCATGGTCTCCTGCCCCCTCCAAGCCCATGTTGACATTTATCTGGGAGTGTGAAGGCATTAAGTAGTGGGACCAAAACTCAAGAGGGAATTAGGGTGATGCTACTATCCCAGGGTGGGCTAGCGGGGAGAGGAGGGAGTCTCCTACTCCCAGTGCTCTCGCCCTCCAATGCCTTATGCCATACTGGGATGCAAGGAAAGGGCCCTCAGCAAATATGGCCTCTAGTCTTGGACTTCCCAGACTCTAGAATCATGACACAAGGAAACTTCTCTAGTTTATAATTTACCCAGCCCACGGTATTCTGTAGCAACAGCAGCGAACTGACTGAAACATCTCAGTGTAAGCAGACTGCCCACCCTAACTGGGTTGCACCATCCAATACACTGAGCTCCTGAGAACAAGACAGTGGAGGAAGGAGGAACTGGCCCTTTTTGCCACCAGGCTCGTGGTGGGGCAGTCATATCTTCTTCTGCCCTCAGACAGGGTTTCATATCTTCAACTACCTGAGTTCTCAGCCTTCGACCTGGATCCAGTTTCTGTGGATCTCCAGCTGTGAGAGAGAAGATGGTGGGACTTGCGGCCTCCTCAGCGTCAGAGCCGACTCTTACACTAAGTACCCTCCAGCTCTCCAGGAAGTTCTGTTTTTCTGAAAGCTCTGCCTGGTGCACTCTGCTCTTGTCACCACAGCCTCCCATGGTCTGTCTGCACCCCTGGGTTACCCTTGGTCCCCAGGCTGGCACAGGGCCGACTCTCCACAGAGGCTCCCTGAGTGAAGGGTGAAGGGATGGGTAGAACACGAGTTAGAAATAGAAGCCTGTGCAGCCCTTTCAAGTGGGGTCTGAAATTAAGAGGTAAGAGCTTTCCCTGGCCATGGCTGCCACAGGCAGCCAGCTGTGGGCTTCTTCAATTCAAGCCCAGGAACTGTTCTTTAACTGGTGTGCAGATCAGCCGGCAACGTCATGCAAACTGCAGTGGCGGATCCCTTCGCATCTTGGGGGGAAGCGTTGCTGCTACTCGCACGTTAAAGAATCCCTACTCAATGGTGCAGGAATCAACAGTCTTAATAAAGTGGTATGAGTTGTAGAACCAATTCACAAAACCACAGAATGTCCTAAGAAAGCCAGCTTTAGAGTGAGGCCTCTGTTCATTTGACAGCTTCTTAGAACCTACTGCTTACAAGCAAGCTGTGACAAAAGGACCCCTGAGGGGGATTTGGGGGGGCACGTGGAAGATCCACCTTTCAGCAACATGGTGCTGCCGATACCCCAAGTAGGAGGGGGACACTTCTACACTGTTGGGGGGAATGCAATCTACTACAGCCACTGGGGAGATCAGTATAAAGATTCCTCACAACATAAAAATAGAAATCCCATTGGGGGCCTGCGAGATAGCTCAGCAGACTAAAGTGCCTGCTTAGGCAAACTTAGGTAAGCATAGAGACAGTGGTTTGATCCCTAGTGCCACATGTCACGCCAGCCTTGCCCCCGGGCACACTGAGCCATCACAGAGTCTGGGCGTGGTGGGACACATCTGTAATCCCAGCGCTGGGGAGGCTGAAAACAGGAGGAACACTATGAGTCTGAGCTGCGTAGTGAGATCTGGAAACAACCAAATACATTAAGAAAGAAAGAAAAGAAAAGAACAAAATGGAACTTCCACTGGACCCGCTGTGCCTCTTCTGGATAAATTCCTGAAAGAGTTTAATTCATTAGATCGCAGTGACACCTGCCTATCCACAGCGGCAGCAGCACAATTCATCCCAGCTAAGTCTTGAAGCAGCCTAAACGCCCGTCAGCAGACAGATGGATGAAGAAAGTGCTATCTACAGTCATGAAGGAGGATAAACTGGTTAAATATTTCATACTTTCTGTTTGATGAGAAACCCAAAACATAAATAATTTAAAAAGCAAAATAAAAGAGATGATGGGGAACAGGGGAATAGAATTTGTAGGGAAAGCAGAGCCGGCCAAATAGCTCAGTGGATTAAAGCGCCTGCAAGCAGGCGCAGGGGCCTGGGCTTCTATCCCCGGGCCTGCCGCGCCAGCCCCGCCCCCGGGTGCACTGAGACAGCGACTGAGACTGGGCTTGGTTGTGCGCATCTATAATCCCAGCTCTTGGGAGGCTGTAAACAGGCAGATCACTACAAGTCCGACCTAACAGTGAGACCCTGAACACCCTGTAGACCCAGCCCTAAAATACAAAAAAAAAAAAAAAAGAATTTGTGGGGAAAGCAAGGAAACGTGGGGCTGGGCAGCAAAAGGAGAGCTGGGAGGGAGGAGCGATGGTGTCTAAGACACAATGTGTGTGTGCCTGCCCCACGATGGGCACCATTATTATGTCTCATAGACATACACCAATGAACAAAAAAACAGCGAACCCCAGACCAGAATCTCTAGCTTTCCACAGAATGCTAAAGGTAAGCGCTCCAGCCAGCTCAAGCTGCAGCCCAAGAGAACTTCCCAGGGCATGGTCAGTGCGAGCCGGACCACAGACCTCTGCAGGAAATGCGGGTGGGAAACCCCTCCAAAAGACCCCAGGAACATGCATGCAGCTGCACTGCAAGAGGCTGCAAGCTGGAGCTCTGTAGGCCGGACAGCAGTGTGGGGGTGCCCAGCCGTGGCTACCCGGCGCCTGGCCTCACATGCCCGCCTTTCTTCTGCTGGCTGCCTGGCTTATTGGTTTGTTTTCTGAGACAAGGTCTCACTAGGGAGTTCAGTCCTTGAACTCACTTCGTAGCCCAGGCTGGGCTTCAACTCACCAGTCCTCCTGCCTCAGCCTCCTGGATGCTGGGATTATAGGAGTGAAACTGGCATTGCAAAGAGCTTTGGGGCTGGGGAATCCCCTGAAAGAATGCAGCCAGAACAGCCTGTGCACAGCTTGGAGCCCAGGGCCAGCAAGTGCGGCGCTTACCTCTCGTGCTTCTGCATGAGGTGGGTGAGCTGGGCGGCCGCGGTGCTCAGGAGGCCCTGCGCGCGGGCCTCCGTGGACTGCAGGTTCTGGACCAAGTACTCCCGGTGGCCAAACCTTTTGCTGAGATGGTACCGCTTAGTAGCCTGGAGGAAGTCCATTAGCTCCTCTAGGTTCTCCTGGTAAAAGATTTCATTGAAAATGTGTTTGCTAGTTTTGAAAAGAAAAAAAAAAATTCCTTGAAAACTTTCGAATTTTCTATTCAGAAGAAAAATCACAGGCGCCGAAGCACAGGGACTAATACCTTTAAGCTCCCTGCTCGCACCAAAGGCGTCTAAGACAATCACTTGCAAATAAGAGAAACACTTTGAAAAGTGACCCCAGAGCCCACAAAAAAGAAATCCTGCCCACTGAACAGAAGGGAGTGCCACCCTCTGGTCATCACCCCACCTGGGGAGTTTCCAGTGCACTATGGAGATGACACTGTGGGCGCGTAGGCTCTGGCCCTTCTCTGAAGGAAACAAGACAAACAGGCACAGCTCAAACGTGGCAGGAAGTTCCCTTGCACCTGTGCCGTAGACCCAACCCGGCCAAGCACAGACGTGAGCCCAAGCTGGCTCATACCAGCTGAGTCTTCCATGCTGACACTGAGCCAGGGACACTCGTGCCTCTCTGTCCTCCTCTAGGCTGAGAGCTTTTTCATTCCCACTTCACAGATAAGGAAACTGAGTCTGGATCTCAGGGCTGGGAAGTGGCTGTGGACAAGCTGCTGCCCAGGCCCACGATCTAACATCACCCTGGGGGGCCTCTGAATGCCAGGCTATGGCTATGGCTATGACTGCCTTGCTGGCCTTGTCCTATAGGTGGTCGCTGTTTTACTTTTCTCTGTGGAAAAACTCTGCCCACATGGACCATCAAGAAGACCGGCATATCTTTGCAGGTAAAATTACTGATATTTATTAAAGTAAATATTTATTTTGAATGTACTATTACTGAACAATTTTTGCAATTTTATCACAGGATTAAACAAAAATAACTTACGTTAGTTTTTTATTGTATGTAGTTAAACCTCTGTGTATGTGTATGTGAAAAATAAGGAGAAAGAGAAAGGATTTGAATGCTAAATTATTTTTGATGTGTATATAATTGTGGATCTTTAAAATACACTTAAAAGTAGTGGAGTCTTTAATACAAATTGTGACTTTTCAGTAAATCAATAAAGTCAAAATTTTTGTGATTAATATACAATTAAAAAAAAAACGACCGACAGTAAACAATGAGAGGCCTGCGATGCCTGGACATCCTCCTTCCCACCTAACCGCTGCAACACCTCCGCTACCAATGCTCAAGGCTTTGTGCCGCTGAGACAGGGGAGGCTGAGTGTCGGTCAGATGCGGCTCCAAACCCAAACTCCCTGGGGCTTCCTGCACCAGAACCAGCACGCGGAACAGAAGGGGACGCCCAAGCTGGCTCATCAGAGTGACCACACAAAGAACTCAGAGCTGGAATCCAAACGCCCTGATGGCTGAGGTCAGGGACATCCAAGCCTCTGCGCCTGTATCACCTTGCTTGACCTCAGTACCTGGGGACTCATCGTCAATCAGTTCCAGGAAGCAAGCACCAAAAACAAACAGCACACAAATCATTCGGGCTGCCAAGGGCTGGAGGCAGTCAGCACCCTAGACTTGTAGCTAGAGCTGCGAGTTCCAAACAGAGGACAAGATTTTCACGTCAATGCCCCTTGCTGTCTCAGCCCTGCATGGTGGGCCTCTACCAGGGCCACGGATGTGGCACCAGCCACACTGCCCGAGGAGGACACGTGCCAACCTGGTGAATGCTAAGTGCAGCGAACTCACTGCTGGGGCCTGCACACACTCACACATGCACACACACATGCGTGCACACCCACACCCACATGCACACACCAAAGGCAAGGGCGCGCATTCCACACCTCCTCCAGCTGGTCCTCACTGCTCACAATCCCTCTGGCGTTAGCAGTGGCAGAGGCTGGGCACACTGTGCTTCACCTGGCCAGACACAGCTTGTTCTCACATGCTGAACCTGCCCTGCTAAGGCACCCGGGCAATCCCAGGGAAAATGGGCCACCAGGCCTTTGTGATATCTTTCTTTGTAGACACAGACAAAAAGGCAGTGGCAGCTGCATGAGACAGCACAGCGGGCCACAGAGCACACGACTCCAACCCCACAGACACAAGTGCCACACACTGAGCCAGGTGCCCGCATCCCCAGAGGGCCTCTGCTGCTTCACACACTCACTGCTCACCAGCCAGGATGGGGGTGACCTCTGCACCCCTGAGACGTCCACTCACAGTCAAAACACAAAATTTCCACAGCAAAGTAGGAATCCGCTCCTGTGAGCGCTGTACCACCTAGAGCAAGCCGAACACCACCCGGCCAAGTGGCGAAGGACGTTCCTGCACACCAACGCCTCCCGTGTGCACATGCACGCGACCTCGTGGAACATGCCACGGCCACACAGCCACTCAGAAAAGCCGCTTTCATCACCAACTAGGAATTTTTTCAGTCTGGATTAAAAATATTCACACATTAGGGCTGGGGAGATAGCTCGATAGTCTAAGTGCCTACCTGGCAAGCACAAGGACTCAGGTTCGGTTCCCGGCACCACATGGCATGCCGGCCCTGCACCATGCCAACCACCAAACCCAGGCATGGTGGTGCATGCCTGTAATCCCAGCACTGGGGAGGCTGAGACAAGAGGATCACTAAGAGCCCGAGCTGCGTAGTGAGACTCTGTACCAAATAAATAAATGATTTTTTTCTTAATTTAAAAATATTCATACTGAGCTTATGTGGGAAAATACACATAAGTTGACCCAGCCATCTGTAGACACAGATCCTAAGCCCGAGGTCTGCACACCAATATGTACACACATGCGTGTGCACAGCTATGGGTTTTTACTACCATGTACACTAAACCATCTAGTGCCGGACACTGACTTTTAGGGGTGGGCTGATTGAGTGTGCATCACACCTCTGAGCGTGAGGCCTCTGAGCGTGAGGCCTCTGTGTTACATACTTCACAGCGGAGAAGTGGGGAATTTGCTCGGGTTCACACAGCTGATGGGGATGCAGGGCTCCACTGGTCTGCCAAGCCCACGTGGGCCTGTGTGCTGGAAACAGCCCCGCATCGGGAGGTCAGAGGAGAGCAAGTTAACTCAGTGGTGTCTCAGGGAAGGGGAGGCAGCAATCAGCTCTGGGAGAGAATCCCACAAGCATTGGAGAACACGCCGCCATCACAGCGGCCTGAAATGGGCGTTACCTGGAGCTTGGAATAATCTTCCAGCAGCATTTTAGCTGCCTCTGGCGTCAGTTCCCCTTTGAAAATTGCATTCTTTATCTGGGCAAAAAAGATGTCATGCAATTCATTTCTCTGGAAAATGGTGAGCTGCCTGCGAGCCTGGGCAAAGTCCTCCTCCTGGTGCAAAGCCAAGGACCTCCACAAGTGCTCCTGCTCCAGGCCATGCAGGGTCTGCAGGAGGCTGCTGTACTCTGTGGCAGACTGCAGAGAGAAGAGGCACCACGTGAGACAGACACGCGAGTGTGCGCATGCGTAACACATGCCCTGTGTGCACACGCATGCGCAGACTACAGGACCACACAAGCAATCGACCGACAGCTCATTCCATATGCTCAGTGTCCAGAGCGCATCCACGCAGAGCACTTGCATGCAGTGTACAGATGCACACAGGCACAAACCTCCACGTCAGCGTGTGTGTGCGTATGTATGCACACTCACACACACACCCTCGGGTAGATACACGCATACCTGTGCAGACATGGAACACACACACACTGCCACACTATGCATGCACACGGGAACACAGATTACCACAGGAACAAAGAGCAGACTCACACAGAACACTTACACACGCACATACCCATCCAAAGATGCAGTGGGTGGAGGCTGCAAGGCCTGGGAAGGGGCCGGTCCCACATGCTCCCCCACTGTTAACTGATTGTTTTCCCAGAACAATCACAAAGCAGGAAATCCATCAGGGTAGAAATCTGCAAATCAAAGTGCCTGCAAGAGCCTGCAAAAACTAGTAATCTCACTTAAGTATCAAGGGGTCCTGCAGCTAATCACACAGGATTATTTCCATGCTCTTTCATCCTCAACCTCCTTGAAGATAAAAATACAAGTAATCAAGTCCAAGTTGGGATCCTGAGGTAGAAAGGGCCATGAGGTGCTGAGAAACGGCCGGCTGGCCTCCTGCGTCTTACACCGCCTGGTGTAAGGACAGAGAGAAACGACCCCCTGCTCAGCTCCCGACGTGGCCATGTCAGAGGGAAGGCAGGATTCTAAGGTGACCCCAGGATTCCTGCCCTGCACTGGTGTGCACATCATGGCGAGTCTCTCCCTGGAGTGTGGGGATAGACCTGAATCTGATAGGCTGTGACATGATATTGTGTCACCCTTTCATCAGGTTACATTTCAAGGCAAGTGAAGGCCTCCTAGCACATGAGTAGTTCCCTAGTTAGCTGCCTGGGCTACTCAGGGGAAGCCACCCAACGTTAGTGTTTGCCTCAGCTATAATAGGTCTTTTACTAAAACTAGTTTAAAAAGAAAAAAACTGGGTTGTACTTTCTCAGTCACCCTACTGCAGAGACTTGGTATTTAGCAGGCGACTTGAGCCAAAGGAAAAAAAGCGGTTCACCAACAACCACAAGGCCGTCTGGACCCTACTGGCTGCAGGGGAGCAACTGGCGCTCTGGGCCCCAGCAGCCAGCAAAGAGGCCTTCCTTCGCTGCCTGAATTTGAAATGCTCAAGCCTGAATTTATTTTAATTAATAGGAATAAACGGTGGAGCAAACGTGTTTCATTTCTCATAGCCAAGACCACAAAGACACACACACACAAATCCTAAAATAAAATTTTCCATCGTGGTTCATCATTGTACTTCTGCTAAAAGATACAGCACGAGGCAATGAAACACGTTGGATGCGTGTCGCAGTGAAAGGCTCCCTGGGCAGCCCTGGGCAGCACCCTCTGCCGTGTCAATTTCCCAGTAACCACCCTGTAAGAGAAGCCCTAAAGGGGTGTGCTCAGCCTCCGCCTTCTTCAAAAGCCGGCAACACAGGCGGCAGCCCCAAGTCCCAGCAGGGAGGTCGCACAGAGGGAGGGAGATGCCTGGTGGGCAAGGGAGCAGAGAGGCAACAGCAGCAGAGCGCAGCCAGCAAGCGCAGCCCCTGTCATCCCAGCAAGGGAGGCCCCGCAGAAACACAGGCCCAACACAGTCAAAGCACCCCCTTCTCCCAAAGAAGAGGCGATTTGTAACATAAACCTTTCTACTTTAATCACCCTCCTATGTGCATTTCTAAAGCAGAGCTAACACAGCGAGCGAGCGAGCGCTGGGGCCAGGGAGCCTCCGGGAGGGGAGGTGCAGGCACACACACTTGCATTCTGGTCACAGAGCCTGAGAGGCTGTCCCAGGGCAGCTGCCGCGCATAATGCTGACTGCGCTCCTCGCAAAATGGGAGACCGCGCGGGAAGTTATGACGGCGCTAAATCACGCTCCTTGTGCTCAATTTAGCAAGACAGGCAAATTGTAAAACTGTTTTATAAAAATAAATCCATCAGAGATAGTTAAAAGGGAAGAGTTCCCAGGCATAAGAATTTGCCTTTAAATTGCGCCCAGGGAGTGAGGAAGCCTCAGGCAGCTGTGGTAGGAGGCAGGCGCAGCCTCCAGGCCTTAGGACAGAGACCCAGAAGGGAGCACTGCCTATGTGCTAGTGAGAGGCCACGGGATGAGAGGCCACAGGATGAGAAGTCACGAGATGAGAGGCTGTGGGAAGCCAGGCTGCAAGACCTTGCCCACCTGGGGCTCAGCTCTCCCCTCAACATGGAAATACATTGTATTCTCTGACTGCTCTATAGCCCAGACTTTAAAAAAACAAATGATATGATATCATGAATCAGCAAGCCACTGGCAAGGCTGATGTTGTTGCTAAGCATTAGAGTTCACATTTTAGCTGATGCAGAAAATGAGTGAATGAATGGGGTACCGTGCAGTATTTCAAAGCATGTCACCATTATGAAGCCTTAAATCAGATGCAACAAACCCATCTCTTCATCTGTTGGGCTGCGAACATTCAAAGTGCTCTAAGACACGCAATTCATTTTCATCTTTTGCAGCCATTGCAACAGCACCAGAGCCTCCGTACCTGGGACGGTGACTCAGAGCCCTTTGGCAGCCTCTCCCTTCCCACTGAAGTTCTTTATAAACACAAACTTATTTCTCAAAATAGCCCCAAGACAGCCACTGACATCCCCACATTCAGGAGAGGGAAAGGAGGCTGGGGAGACCGCCTGTGTGCCTTCCCCAGTATGAAGGGGTGGTCAGAGCCCAAGCCAAGTCGACGTCCTGGTTGGCCTGCGCCCTTCTGGCAGAGACAGGTTTGAAAGCCATAAAGAGCAAAATAAAGGAGAATATGAAACAGGAAGACAGAGCTTTGGCAAACGGGAAGAAAACAGATGGAGGGAGAAGGGAGGGTCCAAAATGATTGCAAGGGGAGTGGGATTGTTAAGGTTGCATCAGATGTCCCACTAGAGCCTCATGTGGCCATGGGAAGGGCTCTGCAGAGGTGGCTGGATCTAGGGCGTGACACTGCAGCCTACACGATTTGTTCCTCGGAGCAGAGGCAGCGCTAACTCTGCTCGGCAGACCTGGTGCTTCAGGTCATCTTCACAGAGCAAAAGCGCGGGATGCGCTACAGATGCCCAACAGAACGGGCCGACGTGGTGTGTGCAGCGCAGGGACACGGTGCCGCTGTGTGGTGCAGGGTGGCTGTCGGGCCACAGTGGTCAGGGGCAGACTGCCTGGGTCAGCGTCCTGCCGCCACTCGAGGACCTGGACTACATCCCTGTGCCACTGTTTCCTCGTTGCCGAAGTGGAATTCTGGTCATACAACATGACAAATGCCCTAAGTAAACGCAAGCTTCTAGCTTTGCATATTTTTGAGAGGGTTTATTAAAATTGAAAAAAACTGTTCATGCTGTGACCCAAAGGGAAAACGGGCAAGACATGGATGTGGACGGCATGAAACACACACGCTAATGCGGACGCACACGTGGACACATACGCAGCACGAGGCTGGGAGGGACGCAGGAATGTGCAGCAGTGGGCGCCAGCCACAGCACGGACGCCGGCGAGCCCGCAGGGGGAGGGCGCTCAGTGCCCCAACGCATGGGTCGCGTTTCACTGCACTTTTTTATTTTCACATTTCTGCCCTTCTAGGCTTAACTGATAAACTTTTCTGTAGAGTCAGATCAGTCTTTTAGCCCTTATGGACCACAGGAGGTCTCCCACACTCTTCACTGGCTCTGGCTGCTGTCTCACAACTCTTTTAAAATGTAAACCTGTCCTCAATGCTGGGTCATATAAAAACACGCTGGGCCGGCTGGGCTCACGGACACTCTTCTGCTAACTGCCGCTCTGGAGCACGTACAAGCTATACAGAGAAAAGTCTTGACAAATTAGGAAAGGGAGAGGCGGTGGGATGGTTCAGGGCTGAGTCCCAAAGGCGCTCCCCGCACTCCTCCCAAGAGCCGGGCCTGCGCTTGGCTGATTGGTGTGTCCCCAGGTGCCTCCCCTCTGAACCTGTGAGCACGGCCTCATTTGGAAGAAAGGGCTTCGCTCTTACGCTATTATCTTGGGTTATGTGGATGGCCCAAAGCCCAGTGAAACTGGGCAAGGCCTAGGCCCAACGGCAAGTGTCCTGAGGCAGAAGAGATAGTGGGCCCCGGGAAGAAGGCCATCTGAGCTGCAGCACAGGTGAAAGTGATTCAGCTTCAATCACCTTGAGAGAACTTGGAGCCACCCAAAGCTGGACCAAGCAAGGAAGAACCTCTCCTCAGGACTCAGGCAGGGGCGCAGCCCTGTCCAGCACATCCTGATTTGGGCCTCTGGCCTCCAGAGCTGGGACAAAACTAGTGCCTGTTCCTTAAAGGCACCAATCAATGGTGATTTCTTCTGCTGGCCACAGGAAACTAATACCAACACTAAACAGTACTCAAAACAAGATGCCACTGTGGCAAGGCAGGGCCCAGCTGCAAGCAGACAGGTGGGGGACAGAAGAGGTCACCTCTGTTCTTTACTGCCCAGCCCAGGTCTGACAGATGACCTCCTGTGATCCACAAGCTGCCACCCTGACGAGAGATCACCAACTTCTGGGAAGCCCTGTATTTGGCTGGCAAGAGGGACATAGATGCTGAGCTCAGAAACTTGCTCCTAAACAGCTGTCAGGCCTCTTTCCAAAGGTGGGGGTCCAAAAAGAACACGCAGGCTTAAGGCACAGAGACTGAATAAGCCATCTGTCCTGCGAGGAAATCAGGAGGCAGGTGTTACAGTCGATGTACGTGTCAACTTGAGGTCTAGAAGCTTAACTAAGTGACGCAGCAGCCCGCATTCTGGGGTGTAGAGGGCGTGCTGTTGCCTCTAGGGTGTCGCTCACTGTGTTTAGAAGGGTAACTAAGTGACTCAGGGGGAGCCAGGGTCCTTACTCTGAACTCATCCTGAGCCTGTTCAAGAGGAGGGCTCGGAGAGATGGTGTGGGTGCCACGCCATCCCTGGGTGGGGGCAGCCTGCTTCCAACACAAGAGAGGAAGATGCTTGCTCTTCCCCACCACACTGTTGTTCTTGCTGCTCCTGCCACCTTCTGCCACCTTGAACTGATACCCTGTGCCTGCCACCCTGTCAGGAAGCCAGCTGGTTACAGACTGAAACTCCACCAGCTGAGCTAAATAATCCTCACCTTCCTTAATTTTGGGTGTGGGGTACTTTGTCTCAGCCAGGACAGAAAAACAACCAAGACACCAGGCTTGACTGGCTCTGGCATTCCAGGGCCTCTCTGCTTTTCCCAAGGCAGTGATGGGCGCCTCCTTCAAAAGACAGAACGTTCTGTAGAGCCGATTTGGTGCTCATGAGCTTCTTCCATCGTGTTTCATGGAAGCATCTCATTTCTCCACTAATTCTGAAAGACAGTTTTGTAGGACGGATCAGTCTGGGTTGGAAGTTGTGTTCTTTCAGGACTTGAAATAATTCACTTCAAGCACTCCTTGACTTGAGGATTTATGTTGAGAAGTCTGCTGTGATTCTGATGGGCCTTCCTTTATAGATAAGTGATTTGTTTCTTAACAGTTTTTAATATTCTGTCCGTGTACTTAATCTCTGGAATCTTGATGGTTATATGTCTTGGTGTAGATTTATTTTGGTCACGGCTAATTGGATTTCTATATGCCTTGCTTATAGAAATGTATGTCTAATTCGTTTTCGATGCTTGGCTAGTTTTCTGCCATCACTTCTGTGAACCAGTTTTTTATGTCCTTTTGTGCTGACTCCTGCTTTTTCATTGACTCTGACCAGCCTTAAGTTGTTCATTTCTTCATCATCTTGAAGTTGCTGGATTTTTTCTCATGGTCCTTTGCTAATTTTAATTTTTTATTTTAAAGAGAATAAAAAACAGTAATACCTACGCAGAACTTGAAAACAAGATGAAAGGAAATTAACAATGGTTATCATTTTGCATATTGTCATCTTCAAAGTAATTGCTCAGATTACTAGCTCTGGGCATTTAGAATTGATCAAACAATATAAACCCTAACTGTTCCTCCTTGCTAATTTTAAGAGATGTTTCTTTTCATTGTCAATTACTGTGATATTATCTTCTAAGCCTGATATGCTGTCTTTACTTTCATTCATTCAATTTTACAAACCTTCAAAGGAATTTTTAATCCCCTGGCTATCTATTTGAATCTGTTTCATGGATTCTGTTTCTTTCTTATGTCTGGCAAAAATTTTACTATGCACCTCTATTTTTTGATCTATATCTACTCCAGATTTTGCTGAGCAAGTCCTTCATTACGGGCATATTCTGTCTGTCTGTCTGTCTCTGTTTCTCTCTCTCTCTTTCTCTCTCTCTCTCTCTCTCTCTCTCTCTCTCTCTCTTTCGTTAAAGGACTATTCCTGGCTCCATTTTCCCTATAGCCTCACACAGATGTGTTTTACTTCTGCTGCATCATTTCAAAATATTTAGGTGGATGTTTTCTGATTTCTTCTCTAATGTTGTCTCCTAGATTTGTTCTAGGTAGGTTAGAGGTCTGGGGTTGCACTTTGCTTATTATTTTCTACTTTTAAAATTTTATTTTATGTATGGCTGTTTGTATTTGTCTTATATTAGATAGCTCCATTGCTGGCATCAAGCCTTCTCTAGGAAATGTCTGTTCCTCAGAGCTGCCCAGCTGGCTCTTGGTCTTTGTGTCTATCCCAAGGTTCTAGCTCACCACTTTATCAAAGCTGGGCAATTGCTATCTCTTTGGCTCAGCACTCAGTCCCCTGGTAATGGGCTACAGGGATGGTCGCGACCCCAGACAATCACAGTGTTGCCATGCAAGGGTGAATAACTGGTTACAGCAGGTGAGGCACAGCCGAGAAAGTGCCAAGCTGTGGCAGCCGCTAATTTGGCATTTCTAACCACAGGAGCAAGATCTATACTTACATGACAACATCCAAAATAAAGCATAAATTAAAAAAGATCAGATCCCCCCCAGAATAAATTAAAAGACACAATCCAAAACTAGGCATCTTAGATCAATATACATTTCTCAGGTGAAATACAAATGGCAAATAAATATATCAAAAAAATTTCAACCTCACTGTGGTTATTCAACACATGCAAATTAAAACAACGCTGAGATTCCATCTCACTCTAGAAAGAATGGGTACTATCAAGAAATCATCCAATAACAAATTCAGGCTGGACTATGAGCGGAAAGGAACCCTGCGGCACTGTTGTTGGGAGTGTGAATGGATGCAACCAGTGGAAATCAGTGTGCAGAGTCCCCAAAAAGCTAGGGCCACAGGTCCCATTTGACCCAGCTATTCCCCTTCTTAGTATCTTCCCAAAAGAGTCAAAAGTATCATGCCACAGCAATGTGTGCACACCCATGCTTATAGGGCCACACCTAGTAACAGTTAAATGTTGAAACACCCCAAATGCTCATCATCCAATGAATGGATAAAGAAAATGTGAGGGTGTTTCTTTTTATATATACAGTGGAGTGCGACTCTGCCATAAAGAAGGATGACCTTGAGCCATTTCTTTAGAGCTAAATGGCATGCCTTTAGAGCTACATGGTTGCACCTTGAGACCACACTCTCAAGTAAATTAAATTAGATACATGTATAAGTATCACATTGTCTCTCTGGTACAAGAAACTGAAAGTGCAAATAAGAATCAAAATATATAGCAGCCATTTTTAATAGGAAGAAGTAGTCCAAAAGCAAAGGGGAACTAGACAGAGGAGAAGGGACAACGATAAAATGGAAACAAAGCTTTGTAAACAAGGAGGGGAAAAGAGAAGAATGGGAAAAAGGGACTCAAGATACATCACGTACAGGTAAATGTTCCCTGTGATGAATGTGGCCGCTGTGTATCTCAATTGGGAAGGAAGGAAGGAAGGCAGGCAGGCAGGCACAGCTGCAGCTGCTCGCCGGCCAGCACAGGCCAGCCCTGGGCACTTACTGCCCAGCACTCTCAGAACTGAGCACGCATGCTGAGCACGACCTGCAGCTGGGCCCCGGTGGCTGCTCGTTCTGTATTCCTTCTCCCAGCCCAACTGACAGGCACTGTCAGACTTTGATAGCTGCACAAGGCCTTCAAGATCACAACTACAGGGCTGGTGAGATGGCTCAGTGGTCTAAAGCACCTACTTAGTACAAGCTTAGCAAAGCATAGGGACCGCGGTTCAATCCCCCAGCACCACATGCCAGCCAGCCCC
>NDGM010954079.1:0-19587 GCA_002564305.1 Octomys mimax | reverse complement strand
CCCCCCTCTGAGCTGAATCAGCATGAGCGGTTTCTTCCTCTATAGAACCTTAGCTGATACTCTTGTGCCGCACTGCGCCCTTTCTGATTCTGGATTTACTCAGGCTTTTTCTACTTCTCCCTCTGCAGTTGCCATTGAAGTCTCTCTGGTCTCCCTGGCTGGTCTCCTGCAGCACGCTCCTCTCAGATGTTGGCCTGTACATTCCACTTCCTGCCAGGACCCCGCTAGTCTGGGATGGATCTGGGCTGCAGTCCAGGAGACAAAGTTCCCGGCGCTGACACGGTCCGCATGCCCAGATGTTCCCCCGTAGACTTCCTCTCTCTTTTCTTTTCCAAAGTCACAAAGCTTCAAGTGAAAGAAGGAAAGAAAACACCACCTGTAGCACCAGTGCCCTCCGTTTCCTCCCCTAAAGCTTCAAAGTGAATGGCAATAGAGCAGGCGAGGCCTCAAAGGCTCCTAGGCTGGCAGAAGCAGAGGAGGCCTCGGGAACCCCGGCGGGCTCTTGCTCACGCGCTGTCTCTGGTCCTCAGGCTGTGGCTGGTTGGGCTGTCACAGCTGGGCCCGGGAGGAAAGTGCAGCGCGTGATTCTCAGTGGCCCACGGATGCCACGTGAGAAGGTAACAGGTTAGGAGCTGGATCGCTTCCTCTTCACCACCAGCCTGCTCTGTGTTTTATGAGTGAGGAGGCTGAATTACACATACAGGAACCGGAGCAGATTTGGAGATAAAATCCAGATTGCCAGTGACAATAACGTGTTTTGTGCTAGAATTCTGGCCCCTCTGAGGTCATGTAGGTCCACTTGCTGATGGCATGACTGCCTCCCTATCGGCAGTGTCCGTCCCGAATCTGCACTGCTGTGCACGACAGTAGGGGCTGGAAAGGTCCCCATGGGGCCTGGAGGACTTTTATTTTATTTATTTATTTTTTTAAATGTATTTAGTACAGAGACTACAGGGTCTCACTATACAGATGGGACTCATAGCGATCGTACTGTTTCCAGCCTCCCAAGCCCTGGGATTACAGGTGTGCACCACCAGGCCCAGTCTTAGTGGCTGACTTAGCAGGCCCCAGGAGTAGGGCCAGCATAGTAGGAGGACTTCTCAGGTCACGGTTCTACCGCCCTATGGCAAGAGCGTGGTAGTCGGGTCAGCTGCGCTGGCCACAAACTCCAGGGATTAGAAGGCGCCTGGAGTCTCAGCCCCTGGTTTGGACTTTTTGTCAGGATACAGTTAGAAAAAAAATCAGAAGGTGCTGCCTCCAACAGGACATCGCTATTGGATCCTGAGTGGGGAGCGAACGCACAGCAGAGTGAATGCCTTCCAAATGCTAGAAGCTGCCACCTGGAGACAAGAAGTGAGGTCCAAGGACAGAAGCAGCCCAGCTCCCTGAGCCAGCTGCACAGGGCTGGGCATAAGACATCGTTGTCCTTTCGTGGAAGTCAGCTCTTCACTTTAAAATCAGTGCTGGCTCACCCCGAGGACTAGCTAGAGCCTCACCTCTGCCCACACTGAAATGTGGGCACAAAGTTATTGGTTGTAGCAGGCGTGATCTCGCAGTGGGCAAGAACCCACAAGGGGCAGCCAGTGCCAGGGCTCAGCAGCCAGGGAGGGGTCGCCATAATTTAGGGGCCCCAGGTCTTCTGCTTCTTGGAGAGGGAGTTCATAGGGATGGGGGCTATTCTCAGGATCCGTCTTGGTGAGGGGACGGCATTCTGTTTTATTAAAAGCCTAGTGTTGGCAGGGACAGCCTTCTGCCTGCCCAGTGGGCAGGGACCCAATATTGCTGTGGGCAATTCCAAGCCAGGACTGGGAGCTGACATCAAACCGGGAAAGAGCACGACCGGGTTTTAGCTGATGTAGCAGTACTTACTCTTTCTTTCTTTTTTCTTTTCTTTTTTTTTTTTAAATGGATCTCTTGCCTGGTTCTGCCATGTACATTTTGTGTGTGCAGGCATGCGTGTGGCATTCTGTACCCCCAGCCGCTTCACTGGAGATGAGCCCCCCCACTCCCCTTCTCCCTCTCTGCCTGTCCCCCACTCCCTTCACCCCCCAGCTGCCCTGCCCCCACCCCATGGACAGGAAGAGCAGAGAGAGGCCCAGACTGTGGCTTGGGGTTATTTACAGGGGCTGGTGGGGGAGGGCAGGGGAACCGACTGCCTTGTTTATCTTCTGAGTTTTGAAACTCCACCAAACTCATCCGTTTCCAAGGAAGCCTCCATTTGTAGGTTTCCCAAAATAAAAAAAGTAAAAGGAGCTTGACTTCAAAAGAAATTAGAGGGAAAACTGTTTTCTTTGTTAGCCAATTAGTTTATTATCGTTGTTTTATGACATTGGTTTTTTTCGAAGGTAGACACAGTTGGCCACCTTTATTCATATTTTTGCTTTCTTCCTCTTTTGCCTTGTCATTTAAGAGGGAAAACAATATTTTCAGAGACTGATAGGATATGTTCCTGGCTCCGTTCGTGTCACGTCTGTCTGGGGATTTGGGGTTTTGTGTAAACTTTTATAATCACGTTTTCTATTGGAGTCATAGATGACTATGGGTTTCCCATTCATGTCGTAAACTAAAGACATTCACAGGGCTTCCACTTTTGCCCAAACAATTAAGGTTGAAATTAAAGATTAAATATGCTTTCATGCTGATTTTAAAATAATTATGAAATAAATAAAACATTTTCATACACTAGTGGTTTGTACATCATTTGTTTAGTTCTTTAATAAACTTAGAGTCAAACAGCTTGCATATCAAATCAGTATGTTAATTTATTAACCTTTTTTTAACCCTTCACTCAAACAATAAACTTTTCATGTAGAGCCAGAAAATATTTGTTTTAAACAATTTTTTTTTAAAAAACAGCTGTAGTAAATGGAGGTAAAGGAATGTGAGGAAGCAGAAAGAAACCCGTAAGATATATCTGAAAGTGTGTTGCTTTATATTTGAGCAATCAGTTCATCTTGAGGATATTTCTGTTCCATTTCAAAGGTTTCTATCATTTATCGCATGATATAAAACTTGGTATGTTCTGACAGAAGCCAAAAATCAAGCACACTCAGTTTTTGTTATACGTCTTAGTATTTATGTGTTCATTTTATGGAAGTCTTTCAAATAATGGGGGTGATACAGGACCCCCAAAGAGTGACATGAATCCTGTTTAATCCAGTTTACTTGTTTCTAAACTTTATCTTTAAGGTAAAGATATTCAACAAATTTGAATTTTCCACGGGGTCCTCTGTCTGGCTACCTAAGAGAAAACCAGAGTTATCTCTATGGTGAAGGAAAGGGCAGTTTTTTAAAAAGGAGGGACAGGGTTTTCTATCAGTTGGCACAGAGTGTCCTGCCTGGTGTATCTTTGCTGGCTAATTTAAAACATTAACTCCAAGTTTTTAATATAGCACTTGCCCGCAAGTCACTGGGCTGGAAGCCCATCCTGTCTGTGTCAGGCAAAGGTCCAAGACAAAAACAAGGAGAACACAGCCGTCAGAAGTCTTTATTTGTGCAGCTAAACATTCAAAGTTAAAGAGCCTACAGCTCCTTTCTAGATAATGTAGTTGCAGCCTTTGGGCCCTAAAGGAAGGTCTGGTTCAGGACCCCGGGCAAGGAATGGAAAGAGTTCTTAGAAAACAGATATTGATGTGACTGGTCAACTTGCAGTCCAGGAGATAAGTGATAATCTGTTTAGGTTTTCAAAAGTAATTCAATATCCTGTTGACTAAATCCAGAGCAGGCTCAGAGAAATGCATCTGGGGATTAGAGCAATTGACCTCTTGTAAGAACGCAGCGGGTACAGCTCCCATCACAGAAAGCACCTTTGATAGCGTTCTTTCTGCTTTCTGGAAAGTCACCCAGGAAAGGAAAACATGCCTGAAACATATTTTTAAACAGGCTCTGCTTATTTCTGAGACCAGAATACGACAAAGCAGACCCTTTCCCTGCTCCACTCCTCTGAATACTACTGAATACCCAGGAAACTCTTCAAGAAACAACAATAACTTAAACATCTGGGAGAAAAGAAGGTGGGCTGGCCAGAAGCGTCAAGACATGAGAAACAACGACCAGGTGAGTTTCACGCGTTTTGTTTTTATTTCCCGTATGTGCCGGGCTGGTCTCAGGAGACAGCTGTAACCAACAGACACAGACAAAAACATCCCTGAGAGTATCCTGTTCTTCATGACCAAAGGGAACCCCCAAAGGAGACCTGCTAGGTCCCCTGGCTTAACTTTTCATCCATGTAATGAAATTCACAAAAAAGACAATTTAAAGGAGGGAAGATTTACTTCGGTTCACAGCTCTGGAGACTGCAGTCCATGGCTCCATTGCTTTTAGGCATGCGACGGGAACAGAAGCGTCATGGCAGGAGGTGAGGCACAGGAGCACAGCTTGTCTCATCACAGCCAGGAAGCAGAAAGCAGAGACCCAGAAGCAAGGGCTCAGAGACAGGATATGGACATCACACCCTTGATGCCTGCCTAATGCAATTAGGCCTCACCTCCTATGGTGCCCATTCAGCTAGTGGATTTATCAATGGATAATCCACTTACTGAACCCCCGTGATCCAGTCATTTCCCATAGCCTTTCAGCTTTGCACACGATGTGCCTCTTGGGGGGCATTTTAGATCTCAACAAGAACACCTTTGTTCCTTGTGATTTCCTTTTCCATGGTTACCTGTGGCCTAAATATATTCAGTGGAAAATTCTAGAAAGACACAATTTGTAAATGCTAACCTGTGCACTTCTCTGAGTAATGTGATGACCTTTGCTTTGCCTGCACTGTGACTCATCCTTTTGTTCAGTGTATCCACATCTTATAAGCTACCTGCCCATCAGTCACTTAACCATTAAGTCAATCAATGCTCAAAGTATCACAGTGTTTGTAACCTTTATACTGTTTCATGAGAGTGGTGATGCTAGTAATTTTACTATAACATTTGGTGTATGTTTTTCTGTTTTATTAACAATCATGGCCAATCTCTTACTTGTGTAATCAGACTGTATTGTAGATAGATAAGTATAAAAAATAACATGATATATGCAGGGTTTGGTCCTTCTCATGGTTTTAGCCAATAATGTGCTGGAGGTCTTGGGATGTATCCCCCATGGATAAGAGGAGACTACTGTATGGCAGTTTGGGACACGAAGGGCCAGAAAGGGATTGTACTCAAAAGACACAGCTTTCAGAGTGAAAACAAACACACACCTAAATTTGGACTCCCATGATCTCGTGCTTTCCAGGGAAAGCAAGCTAATGAGGGAAGCATAATTTGGCTTAAGAACCATGACCCCAGGCGGATACAGCCTGGTCTGGGGCGCATCTGCGACAGGTGGATGAGCAGAGCCAAGCGCCATCCTGAGCCTTCTTGTCCTTGCCGCCAAGCCGACAAAGTGCCTGTGCAGTCAGCTTCCCTTGGGTGGCACTCCAGGTGGAATGCTCACCAGAACACCTGTTTCTTTGAAAGATCAAGCGATCAGGCTGCAGCAAAATACTACGTACCCAAGTCCAAAAATAACTCCATCTCTCCAGGCCAGATTGACGTCATTCTTACAGGTGCAGAAAAGGAAAGCACAACTGTGCGTCACTGATTTAAAATAGGACCAGGGTCAGAGGGGCAGCTTGGGTGCCAAGTCGGCAGTGTCTCAGCTCTCAGCTGGTATTTCCTATGCTTCCTGTTTTTGGACACGGGTTCCTGTCTGCTCCGAGATGGTGTGTGTGCCTCTCTGTGTGTGTGTGTGTGTGTGTGTACACATGGGTATATTTTAGAAGTTCAATTGCCTTATATTGTCTCTTTTCTGAACATGTGTTCATTTTTATCAATAGACTACATTTATCTTTACTAGCTGTTCATAGCTCGTCCTGGGATACTTTAGTCACATAAATTAAAATAGTCTTTCTTTTTCCCTAGCTGTATTCTATAGATCCTTGGTGTTTTCTTTGAATATCCATTTGGGTCCCTGAGTACAACAAAGGGGTCACTATTGGTTAATGTACATGATCCTGCCCTGTGCTGGAGCATTCTGTGGAAAGGTAGCTCATTTTTGAGAGAGCATTCTCAGAAATCTAAGATCCTACCAATTCTAAGAATCTTCCTTTTTCTCTCTCTCTCTCTTTTTTTGTATTTGGTACAGTTCAGACTCATAGTGATCCTCCTGATTTCAGCCTCTGCTGCTGGGATCATAGGCATGTGCCACCACACCCAGACTCTGTCACTGGCTCAGTGCCCCTCAAGAGGTAGTATGGGGGACCAGGGATTGAACCCTGGTCCCTGTGCTTGCCAAAGCAGATGCTTAGTCTGCTGAGCTATCTCTCTGGCCCTAGAATCTTCCCTTTTATTTCCTTTTTATAACCCGTCTATATTTAAATCAATAAATTACATTCAAGATTGACTGTTACTGCTTCATATAGTGAAAGGACTTCTGGTTCAGACTAGATAGCATAGTGGTTCTTTTCTCTCTTCTCTCCTCCCAGGGGTTATAAGGATAAATGCTGGAAATAATGTTAAAGGCTCAAAGAGGAAGTTCTTAGGGATCCCAGGACTGGAGCAACTCTAGGCAGCAGCTTGACCTAGGTCTGGTATTCCCCCAAAGACAGCCAATGGAGACTCAGCCCTCCCCCTTCATGGCGGGCCTGAAGGCCTCCCTCCTCACTGTCAGACATTTAGGGTGACCCCTTGGCCACACCCTAACAACCAGCCTTATTTGGGAGGAGGCACTCTTGGTCTCCCTGGGCCCGAGACTGCCTTCCCATATTGAGACATCAGAGGGTTGAGGACAAGGAACTTCTTCAGCCTCCTAGAAGAACTGGGAAGGACCAGCAGGAATCCTACTAGGCTGTAATTGTACGGCAAAGGCTCTGAAGCTAGGCTGTCGCTGGACCCACAGTCCACTGAACTAGGCCAAGGTCTATACGTTAAACCTATACAGGGTAAAAGCCTACTTAAAACGAAATTAAACAGAACTCAGAATCTCTTAACATAAAAGACAAGGTATCCAAATACAATAAAAGCACATGTCATTTTAAGAACAAGGAACATCACTTACACAAGAAAAGACAATCAGCTGACACACTGAGATGAATCAGAGGGGAGAATTATTTAACAAAGAGTTCACAGCAACCACCATGCACGACTTGAGAAAGCAATTGCAAACTCTTGAAATGAACGAATAGACAAATCTCAGCAAAGAAACAGCCATTGTAAAGGAACAGTCAAATGGAAATTATAGAAGTGAGAAATGAAACACTCACTGGATTCTGCTCATAGCTGAATGGGTGTCACAGTCAATAGAATCAGACTGAGGAAAATAAACAGAAGTCAACCACTCTGAACAATAGAGAGAAGTAAGCTGAAAAAAAATTCTCTGTAGCATGGTGACTTTGATTCACAAATTACTAGTATTAAGTTCACTGCAGGGGTCTGTTTAATCAACTTGAGATAAATAGTTTTAGATGAGTGACAAATAATTAGAATATTAAAAGATTTAAATATTCTTAATAGCATCAAAACATGGAGAAATAAATCTAACTTAATTGAAGATTACAGGATTGTTATTGAGAGAAAGCAACAGAGTTCTATAAATATTCATAGGATAAAAGGTTTAATAGCCTTATGGTCAGTTCTTTCCAAATTGATCTATACAGTCAGCACCATTTAATATAGATTCCAGTGGAATTTTATCCTGTTGGTAGGAATAACTTAATTTGTTATTTAAACATTTAAAAGACCAAAACAACTTTGAATAAGGAAGCTTGTTAAGACTTATTCTGAAGGTTTAGCAAATAAAATGCTGTGGGATTAGCTTAAGTGTAGACAAAGAGACCAGCGGAAAATGAGAGAGTCCTAGAAGATAGAGTACACCTATTCAGTCACTTGAATTATGATAAAAGTGACTGTGCCATGTGTGGGGACGGGGGTAATCTTTTCTTAAACTTCAGGGTCTTTTGGATATCTGTGTTTTTTTATAATGGTGGCTTTATTTTATTTTATTTTATTTGCGGTATTGGGGATTGAACTCAAGACCTTGCACTTGCCAGGTAGGTGCTTATTCTACTGAGCTATCTCCCCAGCCCTATTTGTGTTTTTTGAAATGAACCTTGACCCTACTTTTCATCATACACAAAAATCAATCAGGGGCCATAGATCTCAATATGAAAGGCAAAATAACAGAACCTCTAAAAGATAACATAAAAGAGTAATTCTATGACCTTGGAGCAAATTTTTCCCAAATGTAGTACAAAAGGTACTAAGCACAAAGGAAAAGGTTAATGCATTGGACATGATTAAAGCTAGGAAGTCCTGTTTGTCCAAAGATGTACTTACTAGAATGACAAGGCAGGCCACAGAGAGGAAGGGAAAATTTGCAAATCACAAACCCAACTAAGGAGCTGTATCCAGAGCACACAAAGGCTTTCCCTAAGTCATTAATAACCCATTAGAAAAAATTGGCAAAAGACTGGAACGAGCACTTCACAGAAGAAGCCTGGCTATTAATTAATAAACAATAGCAGGAAAACGCAAACTAGTCCCAAGGAGACGCCACTGCAGAGCCATAAGATGCTACCACAACCGCTAGAGAGGATGACAGTATCTCCTACATCCTGGGACGCAGAAATTCCACTCCTAGATAGATACTCAGTGAAACATGTACACATGCACACTACAGACATATACAAAACATATATACCTATCTAGTTATAACAACCAACAGAATGGATGCGTATACCATGAAGCATTTAGCAGTGAAATGAAACAACCCATTACAATGGCCGATACGTTGGATAACTCTCGTAGAACATCACATTCAATACCCATTCAACACCCCGAAGGGTTCCATTTGTGTGGAGTTGGAGAACAGGTAAGGAGGCCATTGGTCAAGACAATAGTTATCTAGCAAACACAATAGACCTGTGGCACAAGGGGCACCTGTGATTGCTGGTGGTGCTCGCTTCTCGATCTAGTGGGTGATTTCACGGGTTTGCGAACACACTTCAAGCTTCTCTGCCTATCACGTGCCCTTTTCTCTATGTACTCTGTTACTTCAGCAAAGAGTTTGCTGGAAAGATCCTTCTCAGGTTAGCAAGCTAGGAACAGCCATGGCATCCTCCTTGCCTCACAAAGACATTTTAGAAGGCAAATGTTCTCTCCCTCTGAGCTCAGAAGCAAACAGATGACTAGAATTGGGTTTGCGAATAATTTCTTTGTAGATGGCCTGTCCCAAAGGCCCCACGATTTCCCTGCGTTAGACAGCCAGGTTTCATTTCAGCACGGTGTCCTGCTCATGCGCTGTCAATCCCACCTCATGGAGTTCATGGGTTTCGGTTACCCCTGACTCCAGGCCTCTGAGCCCATGAACAGATCCTGCTGCCTGCTCCATTCCCCACCATGACCAGGACAACTGAGGCTGTGCCCTAGTTTTTCAATCTCATATTGATGTCTCCTGACACACTGAACTGGACAGAACTTGGGGAATTTGCTTTCTTTCTGAAGACACCCAAAGATTCTTCTCTGAAGTAACTGTGACATTTTTAAGGTGAGAAAAATAGCTCTCATTTGGAAGCAGTATCTCCTCAAGAAAGGGGCTCTTGAACCCTAATGTTTGGTTTGCTCCTTTATGAGAAACTCAGGGCCTTCCAATCCCTCACTCCTTCTACCAGCAGGACAAGAGGCACTGGTGTTACAGGCTGTACGGTTTTTACAAATCACTATGTGCTTCTCTGTCACCTCCTTCTGAGTAGGCTGCCTGAGTTAGCTTAGAGTTGGTGGGGACATCCCCTCGGAATCCCCCAGTTTTGCAAGGATGACACTGAGGCTGGGCGGGAGAGGAATTTTGCAAGGTGAGCAGTAAGAAAGCAGGTCCCCCAGGACACCTGGCAGTGACCCCAGACCAGGGACTAGAGGACAAAAAAGGACTTTGCATTCTAAGATTAACCATCACCTCCACCCCTTGGATCCTTTTCTTTGCTTCTTACCATCAAAGTCAGGGTCCTGAAGCCTCTGTGGGGGCGAGGGAGCTGTCTCTGCCTCTACCCAGGATCAGTGGCTGCAGGCTGTCCTCAGTGAGATGCACAGGAAAAGGAGAGGCAGCGGGGCAGAAAGGCTAAGCTGGAGGGGGCTTGGCTGCACACAGACAGGTGCATGCGCACGGGAGCTCGGGCTGCAGATTCAAATCCTACCTCTATCTCGTAGCCTCTCGGAGCCTCATTGTCCCTGCCTGTGCAGCAGATGTGGACAGAGAGGCACATCTTCTTGGCAGGGCTGCCATGAAGGTCCGCTGTGGAATTGCACTTAGGAGACGCAAAGGTGCCATCGTAGGAGGGCCAATGGCTATCCTGCGGGCACAGAGCCACATCTCTGACACCCGAGACCAGGAACAAGAGGCAGGGACAGCTTCTGGTACTGGACTCTGGAGACAGAGCTGGCTCCTGGTGGCCTCTGTGAAGCGCTGGCTTCATGACAGGTCTGGCCACGCAGGGCTGCGAGTCCAGCATGCTGAGAGCAGGTGGCATAGCATCAAAGGCCAACCGAGAGGGAAGCCCAGGCAGGCCAGCCTCTGGGTGATGATTGTAACAGTAGCCAGCCCTGGGGTCCAGCCCGTCTGCAAGATGTTCTGAAACGTCCCCTCCTGGGCTCTGAATGCGCTGCTGCTGCTGCTGCAAGTCCACTGTTAGAAAACCATTTTTTTGGCTTACTATCTGGGCCTGTGTTAAATATCTTCCCTAGAAGGAGACTAGGTAGCCTGACTGATTGCCCATTCAGTGAGTTGAATACATTTCTCCCTTTTTGGTGTTGTAGGCTGACTTCAGGGCTTTGGGCACGATCTCTACTACTGAGCCTCCCCCCCTCCCATTTCCCTTAAGCAGGTTTTAAAGAAGGTAGAAGCTTAGGCTTAAGGATGCCTCATGACTGAAGGAAACAGCAGGGAGAAACCAGCCAGTAGATACCTGAACCACCCACCCGGTGTTGAATGCACAGCAGGGGTCGGGGGTGTGGGCTCACACTTCACAGTGTCTTGTCTCCCTGGGTTCCTCTAAGGCTCAGCAGTCTGTAAAGCAAGACTCAGGGATGATCCCAAGTTTCCAGAGGAGGAGACTGAGCCCCTTCCCTCAGGCCTCATGGCTCCAGAGGGCAACATAGCTTACGGGAAAGTTGGGGGCTCCAGCTGCAGGCTGGCTCCTGTCACTTCTGGCTCCAGTTGTCAGGGGTGAGGAGCGGGGTTGGGGGTGTTGAGCCAGAAGGGCTAAGGTCACTGGAGATGAGCTCAGAGGATGGGCATGAGGAGGGTCTGCCCCAGCCTGGGGAGCGGGGACAGGTAGTGTCCATGCTGGTAACCTTACACTCAGGTATTAGGTGGGTTATGCACCTATTCTAGCTCCCTATGAAGATGATCATTATGTGTGGCAAATATTTACCAATGAAACTTTTTTTTAAAAAAATGAACTTTGGTAAGCTGGAGAGATAGCTTAGCTGCATAAACACCTGCCCAGCAAACCCAAGGCCTTGAGTTTGATCCCTGGTACCGAAAACAAAACAAAAACTAGATAGTTAATTGCTGTGCATGGTGGCACACAGTCCAAGTCCTAGGACTGCAGGAGGCTGAGGCAAGAGGATCTCAAGTTCAAGTCCAGCCCAAGAGACTTAGCAAGACCCTGTCTCAAAATAAAAAATTTAAAAAGGGCTGGGGATGCAACTCAGTGTGAAGGCCCTGGGGTCCAGCCCCTGTACCATCTTCCCACCAAAAACCAAACAACAATAAGGATGGCAGACTTGGGTAGCTAGCTGCGGAGACCAGCGCTAACCAATGAGCGGGTCCTGCCTCTGGGGCTGGCCTCTGCCATCGTGCCAGCCTGGACCTGTGGATAACTCCAGGCTCAGCTGCCACCACCTGGGGGTCATCTCAACTGGGGTTTGCTGCCTGCTGTCTGCCATGTCCTGTGTCACTAATGTGCAGCTTCTTTTTGGTCTCAGCATCACACAGCCCAGTGCCTGTTACTGATCTGCCACCAGGCCACCAAAGGCAGAATACATGAGTGTAGGAGGGAGGGAGTGACCCTAGGTGCTGTGTGCAGCCCAGCAGGGCTGGACAGGTGGCACGTCCAAGGCGCCAGGGATGGATTCCAGCTCTCCACTCTGATAACAGCGGAGCTGGGCTTTCCTTGATCGAAGCTTGAGTTGAGCCAGGGAAGCACAAAAATGATGAAGTACTTCAGTGACAAAGATTTGGCAACCAAACTTGTTCATGTGGACAGGAAGCCGCCCTGGGGGTGATGCTAACTTTGCATTGTAATGAGTGAGACGTTTCAAGCTTGCAACTTGGCTTGCGCCTACTATATTTTTACTTTCGCTTTGGAGTTTGGTGAGATGCTTTGGTAAGAGGCCAAAGGTAAGGAAAACCAATTTTCAGAGTCTTCCAAGAAAACTAGCCACCATGGCACTAGATAGCGTCAGAGGGGTACCCCTCATCTCACCCCTTCTACAGCAGCCCCCAGCAAGATGAGCGCCCAGGCTTTGGCCAGCAGGTGAACATTGGTCAATGGCAAGACCCACAGGTATGTTTTTATTCTTCATTCGTTTTCTAGTCTCGCTCATGCCCTTCTGAGGACATAACATCGCACGCTTGTGGCGCCACATCTGAAAGGAGGAGCTCGCTCCTGGGAGCCTGCGTCCCAGGGGCACCGCCACAGGCCAGACACAGGTGTGGCTCCCTCCGGAGGACCCAAGATCCTGGGACACGCACGCGACAGGATGGAACCCTTCCTGACTCATCCCAGCTACTGTCCCATGTAGGGCTGAGGCTCATTGGAGAGAGGCTCCGCCTACTCTCCGCTTTTCCTGCTGCCTCATGCAGACCCCTTAACTGGTTCAAATCTCAGTTTCCCCTCAGCAGCAGAGAGGATGGGCTGGACTATTCTAGCTCTCCACGTGAGGCGCAAGGCCGTGCTGCAGCATCGTCTGGGGAAAACATTGGCGACCAATCTCCCCTTTTCAGGACGGCGACATCAGAGCCTAGGAGTGGGGCCCAGGTGACATCCGTGCACTGGAGTGTGGGGAACCCCAAGTGGACCGTTCCTCTCTCAGTCCCACCGCAGACATCTGTGGAAGCTAAGTGCTCTTCCTGCCACCGCCACTGCCCTTCCCAGCATTGTTCCGTTGTTGCTGCTTCCGCTCCAGATTGAAGGACCCTCTGCCTAGGCCCCAGGCCCCTGCCAATGGGACAGCACCTCGCTCTGCCTCCCTGCTTCCCTGCCTGTTTGCACCCAGACTCCACCAGGGACAGCCGTGGGGACTCACTCAGAGGCTGTGCGTCTCCACTTGGGGCAGGACTGGAAGATATCCGCAAGCCTCACAAGAAATGGCTACCACAAAACTCCGTGTCCAAGGCTGTTTCGAAAGGGAGAATTCCTCCTGGTCAATTATATTCCTCTGAACTTGATTTTGTTTGTTTTCTGGTTAGAGGTGATTATTTGTGTACAAGAATGAAACAAGGTCCCTTTGTTCTCACTCCACTGTCTGGCAAGTGTGACATCTGCTGCACCCAGGTCACCTGGTGGGGGACTGGTGGGGAGAGGGGCAGAAAACAACTTTCTTCTTATTTCTCTGTCTTTCCCTGTCTTGGCTGCCTTCCCCTTCTTTCACTTCAGATGTCTCTGGCTCTCTGTCTTTCTGTCCCTTCTGGTCTTCATTCTTCACACAATGTTTATTTAATTTTAAACGCTCTCCTCTGGCCAAGAGTCGGCTTAGTCCAGACAAAATGGAAAGAAGTGCAATTAAATCTGTTCTAGGGTGAGGGAGGCTAAAATAAAGATCAATGCCAGATGCTGCTGTGATGATGAGCTGTCGGGTAGAGGGCACCTGGAGGGCATAGCCGAGTCTCGGACACCATGTCACCGGGTACGCCGCACGCAGCACAGCGGACTACAGAGGTGTGCCCATCCAGGTCTGCCACACCGCATTGCTGGGGTGGGGGTGGGGCAGTACCGGACCTGCTGAAGTGCACATTTTCAGGCTCCATCTGGGACCAGAAGAGCAAACAGCCTGGGGATAGGTCTGGGAAGAGGTTTTAACGAACCCAGGTGGGTGTAAAGTGTGCTGCAGTTAGAGCCACTGCTCGGGTTGTTTATTTTGCTTGTTATCATTCTGGGAGATTGAGTCAGACCTGGGGGTCCCTGGATGTCTGAAGATGGCTATGAAGGGGGATTGGGTGGAGCGTACCCAGGTAGGGAGCAAGAGGAAGGAGAATTAGGGGCTCCTTGGGTGAGCCTGCAGCTTGCCTTTTAGGACCTGCGCTGGCTAAAGTGCCGCTGGGTGCGCAGGACGCTAGATGGGTGAGGTAGGAAAGCCACATAATTCAATTCAGAGCACAATCCTCGTTCACAGCGTGCATTGTACACTTTTCAACTAAAATGCTCTGCTAGGTTCTATAGCAAACGCTAAGTGATTGAACCACTGGTTCTTAAATTATTTCTGATAACCCAAGAAAATGATTGTTAAGAAAACTTACGGTGCTAGGTGCTTGCAACTCTACAGAAATACTCCAGGGAGTGACATAACAAATGGGATTAATGGCTTTGGATCTTTTTGATCCTCCTTCTTCCCTGACCCCTTCCATTCGCGTGGTCACAGCACCCTGAGGTGGGTGTGCAGTTTGCTACTGGACAAGAGGGTTGGATGGAGTGGAAGGGCCCAGGTGGAGAGTGCAAGGCCAACCTTGTGCTTGGGTGGAGCACGAGCCCCTGGCCTCCCATAGATCCTCAGGACAGGGCCAGAGAGCAGGGGTGGCCACACCAAGTTCCTCCCACAGAAGCCAAGTGCCTGCTCTTGATTTGGGCAGAAGTGTTCCTCAAAGGGCAGATACGGTGAGAAAGGAATATGACCCGGCCTTCAGCCAGCCCTGGGCAGCAGGCTTTCTCTCCAGCTGGGTGACGATGTGAGGGGACTAACTCCTGACTCCACTGCCTTGCCTACCTCTAAAACCTTTTGCACAGGGAGGACCTGGCGGGGCATCTAGTCAGAGAGTGCTATGCCCAGCTGCACACCCAGACTTTAGCACCTGCTGTCCCAGACACTGGCCCATTTGGTGAGTGGACGCAGATCCTGTCCTCCTGGTAGGCAGTGCCAGGTCCAGACTCTGGGTTGCAGACCATAGATGCTCTAATCCTACAGCAGGTTTGCATTACATCCGGATAACTCTTCACCCAGCTGACACTCTTTTGTAACAAGCCACTGAGAAGGGCATGATATGCAGGGGCCACCTGTGCTCGGTGCCTGTCCCTTCTTGTATTTAGTTAGGGGAGAGGAGGGCCCAAACTCATGTTGTAAACATTGTGCCTATTCAGAGCACTGCTTCGGCTGTATTGCTGGCTCCAGCACCATATCTATTTACTTCAAAATTACTTTTAAATTTCTGTTTTCCTGGGCTTGCACAGTCTGAGAGAAAGGTGATTTTAACATCCAGACATAAGCTATTATTTAAAAGAGAGTTGTAGCTGTAACTGAAAGAAGCCCAGATGAGAAATTGAGGTGTAGGGAATGCAACTTTTCTCTCCAGGCAGAAAGAGCTATTTGGCCCACAGAGAGACTTCCCAGAAGCCTGAGGGGCCACTCTCTCAGAAATGGCTCCCTACCTTTTCAGGTTTGTCTTCGTATTGGGGAGCTGTTGGGAAGATTGACAGAGGAAAGACTGCTCCAAACCCTTGGTTCCAGGATCTGAGGAGAACAAAGTGTGTTGCAATCACCCGGATGAAGGCCTACTCCAGGCTGGAAAAAGAGTGGCGCTCACTGACAGGGATGTGCCCATCTCTGGCCTCCCACCATGCCAAAGCCCCCTTGCCCCACTGGGGAGACCCAACTCCCTTTCCCTCCTCACAGACTCTCCCAGTGGGGCTGAGAGATGGAAGCTGAAGAAAAGCAGATACTTGTTCCACCAGCCGGCAGCCTTCGCAGCTTTTCAGGGCTGCCCCACCAGCCACTGTGGCTTCTTGCTCTTTGAAAGGATTTCACTCTGTGAGGCCCAGAGTTGCTCAGAATGGCAGGGTCATGGGGGAGGGGGAGCTAGGCAGTGCAGGACCACAAATCTAACATGTGGAGGGGACTGTGAGCAGGTAGGAGAGCTGAAAGAAGCAGACAGAGGGCAGGGCCTTGTGGGAAGGCCCCTGGGGAGGTTGTCCTCGCCCTGGGCTTTCTGTCAGGCTCCGAGGACTCTCTGCAGGTTACAAGATCTCAGGGGGTGAGAAGGGGGGTGTTGTGAATGTACCTGTAGGCAGCGCTCCCGGGCTCTGAGCTTCCCAATAAGGAAAGGAAAGGATGAAGGAGAAAGGAAAGGAAAAGAAAGGAAAGGAAAGGAGATGAAGTAAGCAGGCAGCTTTTAGCATCTAATAGAAGAAAATGAGCCAGTTCTTCAGGGAATTCTTTTTCCTGGCAACACACTCTTGGAAGAATGCATGTGACAGAACACCCCAGGGGAATGTCCCGGTGTTGGGAAGTAGGCCACCTCGTCTGGAGGGCTCGGAAATTCCAGCAGGGCACTGGGAGGAGGTCAGGCAGCTGTGCTGCTGGCTCCCCAGGGCCCTGGGGAGGAAGGATGTTGCTCAGGAGGGCAGGAGCAGGGGAGGGGACTGGGGAGGCGGCATGGGACAAAGGACTGGTCTGCCCTCTCGCACAGAAGGGCCTGGGCCCTGCTTAGGGACTAGACGGGGGAGAAGAGTCAGGAAGGTTGGAGCAGGCTGGCTGGCCGGCTGAGGCAGGGAGGCAGCCGGGAGTGTGTGGGAGGGAAGACCATGAAGGCAAGGGCTGCACATTCGCACTCTTTAGGCCTAGCTAGGGTCAGGAGGTGGAACGGGGTCCAAAAAATGTGTATCTGAGGGACAAAGAACGAAAGAGGAGGAGGCAAGAGAAGAGAAAAGGAGGAAGCGCAGGAGCAGAAGAGGCAAGGAGACAGGGAAGAGACAGGAGAAGAAAGAAACACATGGATGGAGGCAGAGAAAGGGAAGGAGCAAAACAAAGAAGAGAAATGCACAGTTGGGAGGACAGCGAGAGAAACAAAGCAAACGGCCCGGCCACGCTGCTAGGAGAGGCTCGCTGCTTCTGCCGTCCCACACCCGCCCCCTCTGCACCAACTTTATAGCAAATTCTAAATTAAGAAATTGCCTCAAATGTTCAAATACAGGAGCCAGCCTTTGTTACTTTAGTTTAAGAGTTCATTTTTCTATGTTTTGACTTTTAAAGTTTCATAGAATATTTCAACTTGTCAGAAAAAAAAATCACCTAGTTTTGCTCAAAATAGCATTTTATAGAAACTTCCACATTTTTGCCCAAATGGCCCGGGTTTGGGTCTGTGTTGGTGCTGACAGATGAACCGTTATCCTTGGCATAGCCATGACTCAGCTTGTTCAAAGTGAAACTTCTCTCTGAGGACTCAAACCACGCCTTCTCAACACCAGCATGGTGGCCTGTGTGTCCCCTCTGAAACCCCTGCTTGAAGCTCTGGCCTCCTCGCCCTGACTCATGGGGAAAACCAGGGGCTGCAAATAGCCACTGAGCTCACACTCACGGCATGGCAGGACGTCACCTGCGGTGTGACTCATAAGCCCAACAGAAGCCATTAGGCCAGAGCTGAGGAAACCCAGAGGCCGCTCCCTGCGCGTCGGCGTCTGTCCACAAGGAAGTGTGACTCTGGTGACTCCATCCTTTGACAGGAGGCGCTGGACACTCTCTGATCAAGGTGGTCACCATGGTGCTTCTTCCCTGGGGGGGCAGGTGGGAGGGTGGATCTGGAAAAGGCAAAGGCAGCTGCAGTCTGACAAGCCAGGTGTTAATCTGTGGCCCTGCTGGGACTACTGCAGCACCAGAGACCCCCTCCCTCCAGGTGCTGAGTGGTACGGGCTCCTGCTCTCTGTAGTTCCTCTTGTCACAAGCACATCATCCCTTGCAACTTCAAAAAGGGAAGTCTGATCCAGAAGACTGCCTGATTGTTTTGCCCATCTCAGCCTGCCCGGACCCTGCTCCACCAGGATTCCACCTACAGGCCTTGGAAACCTCATGGCGGGGTGACCTTGGGCCACACTCTAGGCCATTAGAAGTAGAGCTGAGGGCACCGAGGGCTTGAGCTTTGGTGCAGTGGAATGGGAGGGTGACCAAGCTCCAAGTGTCACTGGGACACACGTCAGTGAGAAATACCCTGGGCACAGTGAATCTTTGGAATGTGCAGACAGGACTTTCAGGGTGATTGTGGGGTACAAAGCCTTGTTCTAGGTTATGCCTGGTCAGGAGAGAGAGATCCAGACCTCTGAAGAGGTTCAGAGACTTGAAGACCCACCATGTCACCAGACCTGGGCAGGTCAGGGAAACCCCCCAGAAGTAAGTTTTTGCACTGAGCTTTGAAAGCTGACTCCAGAGCTTCCGTGCAGTGTTTCTCCTCATGTGTTCTCACATGTTCTCACATGTTCTCACATATGCATGTGACCACGAGTGGCTAAGCCAGGACTCCAACTCCAGCCCCTGGGCCAGGCAGAACCAGCCAGGAGGCTGGAGAGGGGGCCAAGGGACTGGAAGGGAAGATGGGAGGCCTGGAGAGAGCTCCCTGGAAGTTAGGGATTGAGCAATGGGTGTTGCTGCCCAGGGGAGAAGTTTCAGCTACCTGGGTTTCTGTCTTTACCCTTCTTGTTTCTTCCTGCAGCAGCTAATAACTCTCAAATCAAAACAACCCTTCTTTTCCTGACCCTGTAACATCAGTCACATCTCACCTAAGTGCGCTTTTAGAGGTGTGAAGGTCTCAAGGGTTACTTATTCAGTGTCTCACCTGCTCTCATACAGGCCCTTGGATACAACGCAGGCTGCAAAAGGGGGAGAGCACTTCACACTCAGGGAGTGGGCTTGGTGCAGCGCTTCTGACGCCTGGGGTGGATTCAGCCCCTACCCTGGGTGGGCAGCTGAAGCCCTTTCCAGGAACACTGCCCTGTGCCAATGCTCTGCTCATCTTCAGAGGCCGCAGGGCTTGCAGGCTGAGCTCTGTGATTGGTCCTCCATGGCTGCTGCCTGGGTAGGACCATCCAGTGCTTGACCGTCCGAACGGCTCTGACTGTAGGCTGCAGAGAATGTCCCTCCGCAGTCTCTAGCCTGGCCTGGCTCCATCTTGCCAGATGTTTCCATCTCCTTTGATATTTCAGACCACACAGCCATCAAGGCGAGCCTGGGTGATATGCAGGGACCACAGGACAGGTCAGAGGACAGTGGCATCTCAGAACTTTCAATCTGCATGTCCTCTTGCCCTCTCAGCTTGTCACTTAAAACATGAACAGATTTTGCGGATTTATATCTGGTAACCGAAACAACTAATGTGATGCTAACACCATGCAATACAGCAGCTGTTGTTGAATTCTCATTACTTTGTTTAGTGAAATTTTGTATTGTTTCTAATGCTGTTATTTTTAAAATTACTATTTAGTATTCTTTTTTTTAAATCCATGAAGTGGATTGGAATAAAAAGGTAGGAGCACTGTATACCCCGTGCTTGGGATCCTACTGAACCCTGCCTGGGAGCCTCACACAACTTGTCACAGAAGACACAGAAAAAGACAGGCAAGCAACCCAGGACTGCCTAGCT